>PVJS01001123.1:0-75540 GCA_004027185.1 Glis glis | reverse complement strand
TCTCTCTCTCAATCCCTGTTTCTCTCTCTCTCTCTCTCTCTCTACTTAGTGAGGCCCTCTGCAACTTCATGAGATCCGGTTTCAAAATAAAGTATAAAAAAATAGGGCCGGGGGTGTAGCGCGGAAGTAGAACGCCCCTGGGTTCAATCCCTGGTATCGCAAAAAAAAATATATATATATACATATATATATATAAACCTCAAGACCATCATTACAATTAACATAATGAACATGTCTATTTTGCCAAAAACTTTCCACCTGACTCTTTATAACCCCTCCCCCCCTGTCCATGAGGTATCCATTGATATACTTTCTCTTACCATAGATTAGTTCACATTTACGAGAGTTTTATAATGGCATCATAAAATATGTACTATTTTTGTAGGGGGTGTGGCTTCTTGCACTCAGCATGATAATTTTGAGGTTAATCAATTTTATTGTATGTAAATTAGTATTTAATTATTTGTATACACCACAATTTGTTTATCCACTCAGATGTTGATGGAAATTTGAGTTGGTCCCAGTGTTTTTCTTTTTTCTTATTTTTTTATTATATATAAATCTCTTGCACATTCCTATACAACTCTTTGTATAAGTATATATTTTGCTTTCTCTTGGGTAAATGTCTAAAAGTAGAAAATTTGGGATATATGATAGATACATGTTTAGCTGAAGAAACTACAATGCTATTTTCAAAAGTGGTATTATCACCCACAGTGTATGGGAGTCCCTGTAGCTCCCTATCCTGGCCAATACAGGGTATGAAAGGTCTTTTAAACTTCAGGAATTTTAATGGGTATGTAGTGGTATATAATTGGGGTTTAAATTTGCATTTCTCTAATGACTAATGATGTAGGGCATACATTCTTGTGCTTATTTATCATTCATAACCTTTGGTGAAGTATCTATTCAACATTTTTGCTCAGAGTGGGAAGGGTTGCTTGCTTTCTTCTTACTGTGTTTTTATAGTTTCTTTAAAATTCTGAATACAAATCCTTTATTAGATATACGTTTGCAAACATTTTCTCAGTCTGTGGTTTGCATTTTCATCTTTCTTAACAATACGTTTAATAGCAAAAAATTTTTAATTTGGATGAGATCACATTTATCATGTTTTTTCTTTCAAGAGTAATGGTTTCAAAAAGTAAAAAATAATTTTCTGCTGGGTGTGGTGGCGCATGCTTGTAATCCCAGTATTTGGGAGGCTGAGACAGAAGGATCGCAGGTTCGCAGCCAGCCTCAGCTACTTAGTGAGGCCCTCAGCATCTTAGTGAGACCCTGTTTCAAAATAAAGAATAAAAAAATAGGGCTGGGGGTGTAGCTAAGAGGTAGAATACCCCTGGGTTCAATCCCCAGTACCAAAAAAAAAAACTAAAGTCACAAGAATTTTCTCTTATGATTTCTTCAAGAAGTTTTATGGTTTAATTTTTTCATTTAGGACTATAAGTAGTTTGAATTAACTTTGTGAGATATGAAATCAAGAATTACTTTTTTTGCATATGAATATACAATTTTTCAGTATCATTTGTTGAAAACACTATATTATGTATACAATGAATTGCCTTTTTGTGCCTTGTAAAAATTAGTTGTTTGGCCAGGCACAGTGGTGCACATCTGCAATCCTAGTACTTGGGAGGCTGACAAAGGAGAATCACAGGTTCAAGGCTGGACTCAACAATTTATTGAGACACTCAGCAACTTAGGGAGACCCAGTTTCAAAACTTTTTGAAAAAAGGGTTGAGGTATAGCTCAAAGGTAGAACGCTCCTGGGTTCAATCCTTAGTACCACATACACATCTAATTTGTAGGTCGTTTGCAGGACTCTATTCTGCTCCACTGTTCTCTTTGTCTACATGCCAGTACACATTATTTTGATTACTGTAATATGATAACTAATTCTTGAATAATTAATTTTTTTTTTGCAGTACCGGGGATTGAACCCAGGGGCGTTCTACCTCCGCGCTACACCCCCGGCCCTATTTTTTTATGCTTTATTTTGAAACTGGGTTTCACGAAGTCGCAGAGGGCCTCACTAGGTAGAGAGAGAGAGAGAGAGAGAGAGAGAGAGAGCTGAGGCTGGCCGCGAACCCGGATCCTCCCGTCTCCACCTCCCAAAGTACTGGGATTACAAGCATGTGCCACCACGCCCAGCGAATAATTAAAATTTGAAATCAGAAACTTTTAGATTTCCAACTTTGTTGTTTATGAGTAGTTTCATAAGTCCTTTGTACTTCCATACTTTCAAATCAGCTTATCATATTCTACCAAAGAATCTGATAGTATTTTAATTGGGACTGACTTTATCCATAAATATGGAAACCTGGCATCTTAACAATAGTGACTCCTTGACCTATGAACACAGGATAGCCTTCCATTTATTTAGCTTTATTTTCTCTCAGCAATGTACTGTAATTTTCAGTGTTCCTGCCTTTCACATCTTTATCATATGTGATAAAGATGTTAGATTTATATCTAAGTATTTTATGGGTTTTTGCTGCTATAATAAATGTTATCTTTCTTTTAATTTCCAAGTGTTTATTGCTATTGCATAACAATACAATTGTCTTTACAAGTTTATCTTATACTCCTGCAATCTTGCTAAACTCATGTATTATGTAAAGCAGTTTTGGCAGGGCCAAGTCTAGACTGAAGGGAGTTTGTCAAGTATTTCAGTTGTGGAAATTTAGGGGGTGGCAAAAATCTCAATGATAAAGATAAATAGTATTTTAAAAAATAAAACCTGAAAATGACAGCCTATTGATTAGCTGCTCATTTTTGTAAATCTTTGTTGTTGTTGTTTTTTTTTTTGTGGTGGGTAGTACATTTGAATTTTCTACATTGATAGTCATATTATCTATGACTAAAGACAGATTTACTTCCTTTGCAATCCGATGCCTTTCTTTTTCTTCTCTTATTAAACAGGAGAAAACCTCTAGCACAATGTGAAACAGAAGTTGATAAAGAGTCGATATCCTATCTTTTCGTGCTTATAAGGAAAAAATTCAGTCTTTCGCCATTAGATAAAATACTAGGTTGCAAGGTTTTTTAGACAACCTTCATTAGGTTAAGGAATTTCCCTTCTATTCTTATTTTGCTGAGAATTTTAAAGTTTTGATTAGTAATAGATTTTAGATTTCTTCAAATGTTTCTGTTGGGTTTATCAAGATGATTATATAGTTGATATGATTATTATTATAATTATTATGTGGTTTGTAACGTGAAGTACATTTTCAAATGATAAACATATGGAATTCCTAGAGTGAACCTCATTTGATCATGATGCATTATCATCTTTACATATTGTTGGATAAGATTTGTGCAAATTTGTTTAAAATTATTGCAATTATGTTTGTGAGGAACATGGGTCCGCAGTTTGCTTTTCTCACACTGTCTTTGTCTAGTTTGTGATAGCAGGACGTTGGCTCACAGTATTCGTCAGTAAGTATTCTATTTTACTTTTCTGGAAGAGAACGGGAATTATCCTTTCTTAAATGGTTTGTGAAATCCACCTGTGAAGCCATCTGGGCCTGAAGTTTTCTTCATGGAAATGCTTTGAAGTAGAAAGTCAATTTCTTTAGTGTTAGCTAGTGTTTCTGAAGTAAGTTTTGTGCCTTTTGTGAAATTTTTCCAGTTCACCTAAGTTGATGAATTCTTTTACATAAAATTATTAATATTGTGTTATTTTCCTCTTAATATTTATAGAATCTACCGTAATATTTCCTTTCTCATCCTCTGTATTGGTAACTATGGCTCTTCTCTCCTTTCTTTTTCCTCATAATTCTGTCTAAATTTTTGCCAGTTTGGGTCTTCTCAAGGAACTAAGTTTACTTGTGTTTTTTTTCTATTATTTTTCTGTTTCATTGATTTCCCCCACTAATCTTTATTATATCATTTATTTTATTTATATTATGTTTGATTTGCTTTTGCTTTTGTAGCTTTTAACATCTTTAAGTTATTATAGTCTACCTCCAAGTAGTATAAAACTTTACTTATAAGGTGCCAGAAGCTCACAGTATATTATACATCCATTCTTCCCTCATAACTAGTGTCATACATACTATGTCATACTGTACTACAACCCCCATAACACGTTATATTTTTGTTTAAATAACCAATTCTTTCTTAAAATGAGTTAGATAATAAAAAATCATACATATACCCACGTAATTATAAATTCAGCCCCTCTTCATTCCTTTGGGTAAATCCTTTGACCTATTATTTTCATGCTCTTTGAAATATTTTAACATTTTTAGTAGTATATATATTCTTTTATTATATTTGAAAAATTATGTCACACACAAATATATATGTTTGGTACTCATCTACACTCTCAGCCCTATTTTATTTATTTTTTGTTGTTGTTGCTGTTTTCGAAACAGGGTCTTATTAAGCTGTACGCTACATGCTGGCCTCTAACCTATGATCCTCTTGTCTAAGCCTCCAAAGTACTGGGATTATAGGCATGTGCCACTGCATCTGGCAATGTCGCCAATATTTTTGACAGACTTATTGCTGGATTTTGAAATCTAGATTAACAGTTAATTTGTTTATCTTCCTTTGAAAACTTTAAAAATGTTGTTCCAGTCTTTTCTAGCTTGAATTGTTTCTCAGAATAAATCACAGACTTGTTCCTCTGTACAGAATGTCTTCTCCACCCCTGGCTGCTTTTAATCATTTGATTGACTCGATTATGATACCTTGATGTAGTTTTCTTCATGTTTCATGCTCAGATTTTGTTAAGTATTTGGGGTTTTGTTTTTGTTTTTTGTTTGGAGAAGGAGGAATGGGAGGATGGTTGTAATTTTAAGCAAAACTGGGAAATGCTGGTCATTAAATGCTTTTTTCTGTGCCTCCTAATCTTCTTTGGGAACTCCAATTACATGTATATTAGGCTTCTCCTAGTTGTCCCTGGTTCATTGGTAGCATCTCCTTCTCTCCTCCCCTACTGTTTCATGCTTGATCATTTTTAAGTGTATACTCATTTCCTCTGCAATGCCTATTCACTGTTCATACCTTGCACTGTATTGTTAATCTACTTCATTGCAGCTTTTATCTCTAGAAGTTTGATTTAGCTCGTTTATCTGTCTTCTGTGTCTTTGGTTTATGATCATGTGGAATAAACTTACAATAACAAATTTAATAGAATTGAGTGCTAATTCTAGCATCACATCTGTTCTGGGGTGGTTTTAATTGATTGATTTTCTTTTTATTATGGGTTATATTTTTCTACTTCATTACATACCAGGTACTTTCTGATTGAATGCAAGACATTATGCATTTTCCCTTGGTTGGTATTAGATATTTTTGTATTCCTAGAAATATTCTCCAGCTTTGTTCTGGGTTGCAGTGAAGTTAATCTTTTAATCTTTCAATTCTTGCTTTTAAACTTTGCTGGGCATAACCAAAGCAGTGCTGGGCCTAGAGCTAATTATTCTCCAGTACAAAATTATGACTCTTATTTTTATGCTACACAATGCTTGTGATCATGGGGTTTTCCAGTATGGCTGGTAGAAACAGCCACCATTCCCTGATCTATGTAAAAACCAAGTGCTAGTCCCTCCAATCCATTCAGACAATTCTTTTCTTGTAGTTTACTCAAGTGCATGAGCTAATTTTGTACTTTGCTACATGCTGGAAAGGGATCCTCTGCAGATCTCTGGCATTCTCTCTGTGGCTCTTTGCTTTCTGGCACTTGTCTTGTGAATTTTAGTCACCGTGTTCTCTCTGGACTCAGCTCTGTCTCCACAACTCAGACCTAATAACTTTCTCTAGGTGAAGAGTGGAGCTCCTTGTCTCCTTTGTTTTCCATCCTTCATTGACTACGGTCCTTTATTGCTACTGTTCAACATCTTTAAAACTGTTGTTTCATATGTTTTTAAAGTTATTTTTGTAAAGTTATTTTAAAGTTATTTTTGTTGTTGTTATTGTTTTATCTGGTAGAGTAAATCTAGTCTCTATTATTCTATTTAGGGTGCAGCTGAAATTTTTTTTTTTTTTTTGCGGTACCGGGGATTGGACCCAGGGGCGTTCTACCTCCGAGCTACACCCCCGGCCCTATTTTTATCCTTTATTTTGAAACCGGGTCTCACGAACTTGCGGAGGGCCTCACTAAGTAGCTAAGGCTGGCCGCGAACCGAGATCCTCCGGTCTCCACCTCCCAAGTACTGGGATTACAAGCGCGCGCCACCACGCCCGGCCCTGAAATTTTGTTTTAAGGGTCTAGGCCTTAAAAACTGTTGTTTCACACGTTTTTAAAGTTATTCTTGTTGTTGTTGGTTTAGCTGGTAGAGTAAATCTACACTCCATTATTCTATCTGGGCTGCAGCTGAAATTTTGCCTTAAGGTCCTATCTGAAGAAAATACTTGGCTATAATAGAGCCATAAACCAATCATAGAACCTAGATCTATATTATGCATTCTGATTCATTTTCATTGTCCTCATTTTGTGTAATTAAACCTATTTTAATTTTATTTTCTTTGCTTTTATGCTGATACCAAGAAAATAACTGTCAGTGTTTCAGTGTTGTTTAATGAGAAGCTGTGAAATCAAGTGAACCAATGATAGCAAAGCAAGGAAGTATAATGAATGAAATATAAGACAGAAGACCTTACATATTGTGACATATAATGAAACTCAAATCCAGAAGAATCACTAAAAAGCATATTTAGTTAGTTTGTCATTAATTTTTATTTGGTAACTATGTCTGAAATATTTTTCATACACATTATTAGCTCACACAGCTTGTGAAAAGCAATAGGGCAATATACTTCAAGAGCTGCAAACATGCTGCTAGGTTTTGACTCGCCAAATTTCTTTCATAATATATTATGAAAAAAACATTATTCTAAAGTGGGAATAAAAGCTAAATGTTTAAAAGTATTTTATATAATAATTTAGAGTAGTGAATAATTGTAATGTGTCAAAATGATATACGTGATAGCACATTTAATTTTTACAATAACCTCTGGGGGTAGTACTGTTATTACACGGATTAAGAGTTGAGACCAAGAGTGCCAATAAACAGCAAGTTAGAGGAGAGGCTGAGATTCAAATCCATTCTGACACTAAACTCTCTGCCTTTGCCTCCTAGACTATACCGACTTTAAAATGAGAACAGGTATTTATTGTGATAACTGAGTATGATCTAATTTAATCTCGCCCATCCTTGTTTTTAAAATTTCCAATACTATTATTATTTTTTTATATTTTAGAAACTAGATGAAACATTTAAAAAGTCAATAAAATAATATCACTAGATAATCTGGATTAACATTCATCCTGAATTTTGGTCAAGAAGGGCTACTAGGAAGTATTATGTCCTCTAGAATTTATGAGCAATATTAGAAAATTGCCACTGAACCTCTGGTGTAGAAAAGGAAAACATTTCTGAGGAAGCCTTCCCTCAATAGCTGCTTCAGCAGTTTCCCAATTTATTTTTTTCAAAAGTCACTATGGAAACATGCAGAAATTGACAAAAATTGGTTTGTCAAGCTTGAAAAATTCCAGAGGGAGGCAAGAAGGAGTCCCTTCAGTATAGAGACTCTTGAATTTTTGCTTGTGACTATCCTTGGGAGAGGAGGAAAGAACAACTAAGATGTTTGTGCTTTACAAATTCTGTGATAAGAAAGCTAAAGTCAACACCTTATACTGGTCATTGCTGGCCTGAGAGCAGATACATTATAGTTTTATCTGTTACTAAATTTTATTTTTCTAAACAAGTGGAGTAACAAAAATGTCCTTATTTCTAATGAGTGGAACTTAACTATGAATGCTTCAAAGGATACCAGTTTTGCTGAGTCAGCCGTCATGAAGCCTGTAAGAAGACAGGGGCTATGGGAAAATGAGCACCCACTAAATAAACGATAAGCATCGTCCTTGCTTGAAAGACACCTAGATCTGAATCAATCCCTCAGCTTCCTTATCTTTGAACATAGGATTTAAGGTGAGGCCAGGTAACAGTTCAAACCTAGATCCAAATGGAATCACTGACATCATTTGCTATAGACAGCTGTATCACAACGAAGCAAAAAGAGCTGGGCAATAGAAAGTCCTGAGCAGTACTGTAATCCTAGTACTTGGGAGGCTGAGACAGGAGGATCACAGGTTCAAAGCTAGCCTCAGCAAGTTAGGCTGTCAGCAACCTAGGGAGACCATGTTTCCAAATAAAAAATAAGTGTAGCTCAGAAGTAGAATGCCCCTGGGTTCAGTCGCCAGTGACACACACACACACACACACACACACACACACACACACACGCACACACACACACACACACACACAAAGTTCTGAGGAGGGACAGAAGACAAGATAATGGCTGGTTAATGACAGAAATTCTTTTTCAAGTAAAAATATTTTGTTTCTTTTTTGAAGGTCTATATTTGTGAGTGCCCATTTGAAGGAGTGGGTGAGGAAAATTTGGGATAACATCTATTGTCATTTTTTCAGTCTATTTAGGGCCAAATGAAATACCTCCTCAAGGTGTCATGGAAAGATATCGAGTCCCAGTGCCTTCCCTCACTAGCTGTGTGGCCCAGGACAATAATGTGCTATCTCTAAATGTCAGTATTCTCAGCTGTAAATGAATGGGGAAATCACGGCTTCACCCATACACAAATACAGGAAGCACAGGGCCTGGCAGATACAAAATGCTCTTAGTATATAGTTCTGATACAGGTTTATAAGTATTTAATGGTATATGTCAAGGGCCATAAATAATGCTTATTCTGTATGCAACAGAATCAATGGGTGAATCTTATAAGAACACACACACATACATATACATATATACATAAAAACTGGCATGCATATATACATATAATAGATGAACATTCATTGTTCCCACACCAGAATTTTTTAAATGATTAAAGTAGGATAGGGCCTAACTATAAACACCCTTTTCTTGAGCTCCCCCAAGAGATTCTAATATGCAACTAGAATTGAGTTCTTAACCTGAGTTCCGTAGAAACCTTGAGAGAATAGAGGAAATCCTTGAACTTGGATGGGAAAATATTTAGACCTTTATTTTGTACTAACATCCCACTGAAATTTCATATTTCTAAATCATGAATGCAACAAACCCTAATAGCATTACTGATAACCTGTAACTCTCTGCACAGGTAGAAATCACAGAAAGTCACAGTACAGTTGCCATAGATATCTCAAGCACTTATGCTCATCACTACATCAAAATTGCAGTAGTCAGTAGACTAGAGAAAGTGTTCTTTTGCACCTTATTAAAGAGTAACATGTATTATTATGCCCCATATTTTTTAATTTGGAATTTTATTTTTATATAATGGGAATCCTTCCTAACCTTAAGAATTTTGTCTTGTGCTTTCAAAACCACTATTTTGAAAACAGGAGGCTCATGGGCTTTTCAGAGTGCCAGAGTTCACGGTCCCCACAACAGGTTAAGGATTGTATTTATTTGGTCAGTAAAGCACCTTCAGGAATGCTGATGGAGATCAACTTCTTTACAGCCATTTTGAACTTAAATATGTGCAATGCTGATCTCTCAGTTATTAACTGAGAAAGGGTTTTAGCAGCAAGGATTTGGCACTATAATAGAGGTATATTTACATATCAGTTGTTCTTCCTCTATTAATTTCTCTAACAAAGCCATCATTCCTATGTCTATCTTCACCAGTTGATCCACTACCTATTTCTGCCTTTTGCCTAACTTACTTTAGCTGCCACAAATCATAGAAAATATGAACCTTTGCTTGCTAATTCAGTGCATTTAGACCAAGTGTAGAATGTGTTTTTTGGTAATTTTTTTTTCTCAAGCCTTAAATATATGATTTATAAGGCTTCTGCAGTGAGAATGAAAGGATTCACTTAAAATTGATTTTTGTAAGCCTTAATTATACAGTGTATTTCATAATAAGCTTTGTAAAATCTCAGCTCAGGAACAAAAAAACTCTGTCAGTAATAAATTGTCACTACAATGATCAGTGTGCCAAATTTAATTCACAGATAAATAAAAGAAAACCTTGAAAGCCAAGCAGAGGTCTAGCATGAGTGTAGGCCTTTGTTATAACTGTGATAGCTGAGAAACAAGCCCTTACATTCTACTTCAGAGGGTCTTGTTACCTTTGTATTCAAGATGTTCCTTAGCTGTCTCCTCTGGTTCATGGTCAACTGGTGCCTACCCTGTCTGGAAGCAGACACTACCTGCTGCTCTTAGCTGGCCTATATGCCCCCAGCACAATTTCTTTTTTTTTTTTTTTTTCTTCTCAGAAAGCTTGGCCCTTGCCTAGAAGCTGCCACGGTGGGTTGAATTATCCAGTCCTTGTCATTAAAGGTGGCAGCCACGTACTTGAGAATGATGTGGGAAAACTCCGGTGAGAGTGATAATTAAACTTGGAAAATGAAGGGTCACCTTCTTTCATTCAGTTCATTGGTTTTGGCATCAGAATAATTCCAAAACAGTGGGGGATATTCTCCTCTCAGCAGGGCAATAGCTAGGTGCACACACATTATTTCTATGGGTTCAAGTAGGAAGGCCATTTTAATTGTATTTAAAATGTTATCTTTGATATGGGGAGTAAAATTATTAGAAATTAGGTCTAAGATACAGAAAAAGACTGAGTATAATCTAAATGGGGAAAAAATTAGAAAGGAGAAAAGCATGCATTGTTTTCTCAGAAGGAAAAGAAGAAAATTGTTACCAGGGAAATTGAACAGAACATTGAATGTGCTTCTTCTTTCTACTTGACCGTGGAATCACAAAGCAAAGGGTCTTGTCTCAGTTTTCTTGTTGATTTACTGTCATTTATTGGTGGCCATTAGTTCATAACATCTCATTCCTCTCCAAGAAAGGGCTGAAAGTGTGTGAGCTTAAGACAAGTCATTGGTGGGAGCTATTTTCTAGAAAAAATGATTTTTTCTTCCTACAAATACATTGGCTTATCTAAATACTACTGAAGCAGCATTTTGGGAAATTATATTCATACTATTCTTATGTTTCCTAAAAAGTAATATCAAATTTTAATAGCAACATAGGAAGTACACTAGAAAACTCTTGTATAAGAATCAGGAGGACTAAAGGCAAATTTCAAGTTCAAATTCTAATTTCACCATGTATTAGGTGTGCATGTTGCCTGACCTCTGTGTGTCTCAGTTTGCTTGCCTATGAAACTGGGCATATAAGAGCACCTAGTGTACAATATTGTTGAAAGGTCAAGTGAGTTTAAGATATATAAATCTTTCATAACAGTGCCTATCATAGAGAAAGTGCTATGTAAGTGGTTCCATCTCATCATCATAGTTATATTATGTATTCTAGCATGATACTTAATACTGTAGACCAAATACATATATATATATATATATACATGTATATATATTTATATTATATAGCTATTTATATAATATATACTTATTTATATAGCATATATATATACATATATATTACACACACACACACAAACACACACACATATATTTCTTTTTATAGTTGATGATTTTTCCTTGTCATTCTGGGATAAGTTTCCCAAAAGATGTGGGTCCTTTTAAAGAACTAGCTCAACATCACTGTTCTATAGAGTTAAGTGTATAATATGAAAGTAGAGGTAATTACAAGCTCAAGCTCAGAGGTGAAAAATTCCTAATAAGCAGAAGCGATAGATTTCAGATGGGTCTTGATAGCTCCCTTTGCATCTCAAGTATTGTCTTGAGGAAGATAAATTACATTTGTTCTATGTGATAATATTTTGTTTCAAGGTAAGAGAGAATGTTGAAACAATTAGAGCTGTCTTAAACAGAAAGTCTTGATGGACTAAGCAACAGTGTGCTCTCTACATTCCTTTTTTAAGATTTTGTAATTTACCAGTTTATAGGCAAATATCCACATGGATATAGGCAAATATCCACGAATTAATTGGATTTAACAATATTTATCATTAGAATACTTTAATAATTCTCTTTTGTCTTTGAAGGACATATGTAAAAAAATCTTTTCCACAACATAAACATACCCATTGCCTAAAACCTTAACTTCCATTCACTACCAGCTTTTGGAAAGGGAAAGGGGGAGGGAGAATGAATGAACAACATTAAGAATACCTTAACCAGACTATTAAAGAAAAATATTTGTGTTACCTTTAAGCCCCATTTTACCATGATGTTTATGCATGGCTCTTTAATAAAAATATTTTGTTAAAAGAGAGTCAACTCACTTAGTATAAGGGTGTAAAAATTATTTGGTAAATTACCTTTCACTGAAAAACGATAAATAAGCTACATAAGATATTCTACTTCAGCCTTTGGTTTATATATAAAATGATTTATAGTCTGCAATTTCTTCCTAAGGTCATCACCTTCATAAATACTAGCCACATACAGTGAAAACGAACTCAATAAAATGAGTATTTCATTTCTTTTCCCTCTGCTTATGTAGATACTTCTTCCATCTACATGGTACCCATTTATAACAAAGCCTCACACTGTACGGATCTTTATGAGTTCTTGAGCTTTCTTTCTTTTTTATCTTTCTATGCATCAGCAAAGCAACTGGCAGATTCTTTAATAAAATATATTATACACATTAATATTTATAAGCCTATAAAATGGATGTTTAAATAAACATTCACCAACTTATGCCAATTCACTTGTTCTAGATGTTAAATCACACTTACATTGTCTGGAAAGTCAGCCTTTAGTTCGGTGACACTTTGACACCAATATGCAGCGGTTTTTTCACTGATGAGCTCAATATTCAGAAAGGAGCTTTGTCCAGGGCCATATGTGGGGCCAGAGGTGGTCCCCCGGATGATTCTGGGCGAAACATTTGTCACAATGTCCTGATGAGAGAGCACAGATATTGGTCTCCTTTGACAAAGAAAACTGATGATCTCTATTACATGCTCATTTCCATAGGACAATATTTTACCAAGTCCCTTCACTGCACACTTGTACAGAAGAATTTTTAACATATTTTAAATTACAGTTGAACATATACTACTTCCAAATGAAAAGGTAAAAAATAAATATTTGTTAGCTTTAGCTAAATTAATTTCTGCAATTGCAATTCTAGGTTTAGCATAGTAAAAAGAAAATTAAATCCATTAACATTGGTTTAGGGCATACATATTTTAGTTCGTTTGCAATTAAAAAATAAATAAAAACGTGATAGGTAAAATGTAAAAATATCATTTTAGCCTATTTAATCTAAGTATCTCTAATCATAGTTTAACTTCAATAAGAGAATGTTTTAATGAAAAAATATGTAATTTTTCTAAAATGTAATTCCGATGTAAATCAGCCAAGGAATACACATTAGTATGCTGGCTGAACAAACTTTAACACATTCTAGCAAACTAACTGGGTCAAATTACCTATAGGATTGTAATTATACATTCACATTCAATGAGAAGAAAGTCACTTTCCCCAAGACTGAAATAAGGATATCAATAACTTCCTGATAAGTATAAACAGTAAACAGTAAAATTAACTTGCTTGTTAAGTGTAATTAACAATTCAGACTGCTTCTAAAGCTGTATTAACAAAGAAGAGTAACATTCTTCCATTACTTAAAACTAAAAAGAAACAAAGAAGGAAAAATGTTTCTTTTGCCAACTTCCAATTAAAATTAATTTTGAGTAAAGGTCATTTAGTTAAGGATTTATCAGAATTAGTCTTTTAAGTACCCCTCCTCACCATCTTGTCACTTTTAGTGAGATAACATGAACCCCCATTAGTATATAGCAATTAAGGTCAATTTACATATTTTAATTAAGAACCACCCCATATAAAACAATTAGCGTAATAGGCATACTAACTGGATTTCATAACATTTGGATGTTTTTCCAACTAGATAGACAGGAAACCTTAATTAGCATTAATTAGTGCTGATCTGCATATGTTTGATAAGGCATACCCTTGCCACAAAAGATTATTTATTCCTGAATCTGCCAAATGCTACAGTTGCAGAGGATAAAAGGACTTTTCTTCACATCGCATGTTAATTTCTGGTAATTTACATTCACTTTTACATTCGAATTAGTATATTATAAAATAAATGGTATAAATGTTACAATAAGCTTCCTTAAATATGTACATTTTAACTTATAGGAATCATGCCAGTTAATTTTTTACTAATTAAGCTATTTCATTTCTATTGTATTTGTGCACAACATCACCAGCCTTGCTTTGATTTGCTACTGAGAAACCATGTTACACAATCTTAATAGGGATATGACAAATAGAGTCATTCCAGGAAGCTCAAGCCTAGTGGGTCAAATTTCCATCGTGGCAAACTCGAAGTGTGTGCTCTGCATCCCTACAAGTGAATCTACAGCTCGCTCCCTGGGTACTCTTATGTTGCTAGGGTCTGAGAAGACACTTCAAGAGACATTTCCCTTGAATGAGGCTTTTTTCTTCCTTGTTCTAATTTCAATAGCCACACCCCATAAGCCTTAATGTGCTATTTTCCTCTACTTTACCAACCACTCTAAATGATTTTTACCTAGTAAGACCCATCTCGGCCACAAGGCTACAAGTGGTTTCCTGTACTTGGACAGCGAGGTGAGTAGGTCCCTGCTTAGCTTGTCAAGCCAGGTGCCCTGATGCTGAACCCAAATACAAATAATGTAGTACCTTGTTTAAATGATTGCTTTGCCCCTCATTGGTCTGGAAGTGACACTTCCTTCTTATTCAACAAAGCTGACTCATGTGTTAGTAGCATCCCTACTCCTGCCAATTCCTTCAGATCTTTGCTGGGTCCCTTTGAGATGTCTTTCTGATCTATCCAACTTCTTTAAGTCTTATCAGGACACTCTGACACATGCCACCATAGCAATATATACCTCCCTCAGTTGGCACTCTTACCACCCTTTATGTGATCATATATGTTCTTGGCCATATATTCCCCTAGTGTCAGATCTATAAGGGAAGAAATGGTATCTTATTTCCTACTACATGCCCAGCTGCTAGCCTGACCTTTAGTAGGTAAATGAGTATTTCTTGAAGGACCCTAGATTAAGACATGGGAACCAAAGACATTTAATGCTGGCCTCACCTTGCTGCTGAACGGACAAGCGGTTTGGACTTATATTCAAATTTCAGGTATAGGTATTGTGCTTGGGTCTTTCCTATTAGTGCATACCTCTAGAGTTGGGGTCCTTACTTTCTCCTTCTGATCCCTCAAGGACACTTTGTCCTGCAGCTCAATTCAATCCCTCCCAGCTCCCCTTACCCCCAGGATTTGTAGCCAGAGCCTGTATAGAGTGCTCCCCTACAGAACACCAACTACCATATCCTTCCCCAACCCTGCCTACTGCAGCACCTCCATGGCAGGAAGTAAGGTCAATGTTCATCATGCTATGGCCTCCCAGACCTTCCTGATGGCTGGCCCCGAAATGCTGGGTATAGCTGATCTCTAGGATACAAGAAGACTGACTCCATTCAGAGTTGACTCCAAATTCTTGTTTTTAATTCATGTGGATATGAATTCCTAAACAGATCCACAACCACTTGGGATGTTTCTTAGTTGATGAACCTATCAGGACCTTAACCAATTATAGTGGCTTCCTGTGTCTGTGCCCTACTCTAGGACCCTACTATAGTTTGGATCCAAATGGTCCCCCAAAGGCTCATGTGTTGAAGACTTATTCCCCAGGAGGTGGTGCCTTTGGGAGATGGTGGAAACTTTAGGAGGTGGGTGAAGTAGAAGGAAGCACCTTGAAGGGCTTGTTTTATTCCTGGTACCTTCATGTCTCTCCCTCTCTCTGCTTCCCAGCTGCCATGAAGTGAGTACCTTTGCCCCACCATGTGCTTCCCTCCATGATATTCTGCCACAGGTCCACACCAATGGCCCCAAGTGATTGTGAATGAAACCTCTGAAACTGTAAGCCAAAATAAATATTTCTTCCTTTTAATTGATTTCTGTCAGGTATTTTGTCACAGTGACAGACAGCTGACTAACACCAACCATACCTTCACAGTATGTAAAGATTTTTTTAATATTATAAAACTTAGAATCAATAATGGGATGGCATCAAATTAAAAAGCTTCTGTGCATAAAATAAAAAGAAAAAAAAAGAAAGAAAGAGGAAAGAAAGAGAAAGAAAGAAAGAAAGAAAGAAAGAAAGAAAGAAAGAAAGAAAACAACTAAGAACCTGAATAGAGAGCTGACAGGGAGAAAATTTTTGCCAGTTATGCCTCCGATAGAGAACTAAAATCTAGAACATATAAAGAACTTAAAAAACTTAACACTAAAAAAAATTTTAAAAAATGGGCAATTGAACTGAATAGACACTTCTCAAAAGAAGACATACAAGGGGCCAATAAATATATGAAAAATGTTCAACACCACTACCAATCAGGAAAATGCAAATAAAACCTACTCTGAGATTCCATCTAACTCCACTTAGAATGGCAATCATCAGATACAAACAATAATAAATGCTGGTGAGGATATGGGGATCTGGGAACTCTAATGGGTGATTGGAAATTAGTACAACCATTATAGAGATCAGTATGGAGGTTTCACAAAAGACTAGGAATAGAATGACCATAAGACCCAGCTATACCACTCCTTGAAATCTTACTAAAAGAATTAGTCATAATATTGTAGTAATACATGCACATCCTTGCTTATAGTAGCACAATTCACAATAGCCAAATTATGGAACCAACCTAGGTGTTCCTCAATAGATGAATGGAGATTTACTCAGCTGTAAAGAAGAACAAAATTATGACATTTGCAGGAAAACGGATGGAACTAGAGAATATTACACTAAGTGAGATCAGTCAGTCACACAAAGTCAAGGGTTCAGTATTTTCTCTCATATGTGGAAGCTAGAGAAAAAAAAAGGAAACAAAAGGGACTTTAGATAAATGAGGAGAGATACCAGTAGAAGAGTGTAAAGGGATTGGGGGAGGAAGGTAGATGGGGGGAAAGGGAGAATGGATGAAGGAAATAGTTCAAATAATGCTATATCCATATATGAAGATATCACTATCAATCACACTACATGTTCAAGGAGGGGGAGGAGCGGGTTGGGGTCTGGAGGAAAATACACCAAGTACTTTGTGCATGAATGTTTCTATTACTTTGAACCTCACTATGGTGTATAATTATAGTGTACCAATAAAAGTACAAAAAGTTATAAAACAGTCCTGGGTGCGGTGGCACATGCTCGTAATCCTAGTACTTGGGAGGCTGAGACAGAAGGATCACAGGTTCAAGGACAGCCTCAGCAACTTAATGGAGGCCCTCCACAACTTATTGAGACCCTGTTTCCAAATAAAAAAATGAAATAGGCTGGGGGTATAGGTCAGAGGTAGAATGCCCCTAGGTTCAATCCCTAGTACCACATGCACAAAAAAATCATAAAACAAAAAGACACAGAATGGAAGAGTTTAAAAACAACCAAAAAAACAGCCCAGTAATTACAAGCCATGTGCTATTTAAAGGCTGACCAAATAACAATTAGGTCAGCCTCAATGATATCTTAAAATCTAAAATTCTACCCTTAAGGATTTTTCCTTTGTGTGTTGTGACTTAGTTTTGCTGTAAATTTTTGAGTTGTTCTATTTTTCTCTTCTGCATATACCTTGCGAGGGTTATCAATGAGTACAAGGCAAATGAAAGGGAAATTTTATCTCTTGTATATCAGGGAATGTTCACTTCTTTGTGTTGATTTATTACAGGGAATATTTCATTAAACAGGTCAGTTCTTTTCTTAATTCAACCAAAGATAAAAGATCCTTTTCAGCTGTCCACATTATAGATAGGTATTGGGTAGAACTGTTAACTCTCAGTGAGTCAGTTATTAACTTCACAGATACTTTAACCTTCAGCATTTTCCAAATTCAACTAAAGTGGCAAAGTTCCATGATGGTCACCCAACAATAAATCGGTAATAGAAATTTTACTCTAGGCCTTATTTCTCAAATTGAGTCATGTTCGCTACTATTTTGTCCAAAACATCAATTACCTACTTGAGACTTTTCAGAATTGTTTTAGACTTTTCAGAATTTGAAAATTGAGTGAAAGATGAATGAAAATGTAGACACAACCAATTATCCTTGGTTGTAGGATTGGAGATAAGAGTTTTAATAATTGGGTAATAACTTACTAAAGCTTTTGATCTTGGAATACTAGAACTTGAGTATGATTTCATAAGAGAATATTTTGCTTTAATATTTAATAGCTAAGTCATATTAGTATTTCTTAAGGGAGTTAATATAACAAAATAAACATATTCAACAATAGTTAGACTGCATTGTGTTCATTATCTATGATAAACAAGACAAATTGCCATAGCCTTAATCTTCAGTGCATTAACAATGTTCAGAGTTTTTAACATAGATGTTTAGAGAGAAGGAAGAATTAGGTGATACCTCTGCTTTATGTGCTAGTGTAACAACCATTATAAAACCAAGTGTTAGTGACCCCCTAACCTTAAAAGTGATGAGAGTGATTTTCAGCATTAGCAGAGATTTAAATGGTAAATACTGATCATATTTGCTTGTTTATTTACCTGACCTCTCTTACCCTAAAAAATATATATGTTTCCATGGTTACTATTGAATTAATGTAGCTGTAATGATGGCCATGATGAATAGAAAAAGAAAACTTTACAGAAATGTGTTGTTAAGAAACTAGAAAAAGAATGGGGGTCCAAGAAAATTGGATAGAAACAAAAACTAAAATTTGCAAAGTGAATCACAGCTATGTATATAGCACAATAGATTAATCTTATGAACATATTCTTGAATGAATATGACTATCTGTAGAAAATATCTAGAATCTGACACCTAAAACAAAAACAATATATTGTTTAGTGGAGCACACTGATGTGATAAAATCATAAATATATCTGTGGGAGTATATAAAAAATAATTGAGGACAGAGGTTACCTCTTGGAGGTGGGAGATACTGAAGGAGAAACTGGGCATGATGGAGCAAGTGGAACTTTCTAAAAGTATTAATGACATATAATTCTAAAATAGATTTATTCTTGACTTGCAGGTGCATGGTAGAATGAGAAAGCTGTTCCACTAGATATGTGGCAGTAAAGTGTATGCTATAGGAGAAGTTGCATTAGTTTGCCTGAAAGCCTGTAACTTAAATGTAAAGGATATTTGTTCGTGTGTGTGTGTGTGTGTGTGTGTGTGTGTGTGTGTGTATTCAGTACAGGGGACTGAACTCAGGGGCATTCTAATTTTGAGGTTGTTTTAGTCAGCATTCTCACTGCTGTGATCCAAAAAAAAAAAAACCTGACCACACAATTTAGAGGAGGGAAGATTCATTTGTTCACAGTTCTGGAGATTTCAGGGGTTTAGTCCATGTCAGGCTGGTTACATTTGCAGAGCTCAGGGTATGGCATGGGGATCAGAGAGAGAGAGAGAGAGAGAGAGAGAGAGCAAGCTCTCTGCTCTCATATCATGGAAGCCAGAAGCAAGAAAGAACAAATAAGGGGATTCCAAGACACAAGTCCCTAAGGCCACACCCTCAGGGTCCCACCTCCTCCCACCTAGGTTACCACCAGATAAATCCACTGATGAGAGTATAGCCCTCATGATTTTAATTATATCAACTCTGAACATCAATATATGAGCTCCTTCAGGGAACATTCTGTATCTAACCATAACAGAGTTCACGCCAACCTTTTATAAAATTTTGAGATAGGGTCTTGCTAAGTTACCAAGGCTGGCCTGAATTTGAGATCCTCCTGTCTCAGTCTCCCAAGAACTGAGATTATACATGTGTAACACCACACCCAGCTATATTTGTTTTATTTTTATTTTATTTGTTTTTTTCAAAAATGTTGTAACTATTTGGTTGTATAAATCAGGATTCCAAAAATGAAAGACTGCAGAATAAATTGCCTTCTAAAATGTCACTTTCTAGCCAGGCGTGATGGTGCATGCTTCCAATGCCAGTATTTGGGAGGCTGAGACAGGAGGATTGCAGGTTCAGGGTCAGCCTTAGCTACTTAGTGAGGCCTTTTGAAACTTAGTGAAACTCTGTTTCAAAATAAAATATAAAATAGGACTGGGGGTGTATCTTGGAGGTGGAATGACTTTGGGTTCAATCCCCAATACCACACAAAATAAATAAATAAATAAAGTCACTTTCCTTATGAGTAGGATCTTACAATGCATTATTCCATAAAAGAGGGGAATCACTTTGAAAAAAAAAAACTAAAAATGAATATGTTGCTATGTAATATGATTTCATAATTATAAATTCGCCATACTACTACCCTAGAATAGCAAAAATAAAATTCAATATTAGCCCAGTACAACTATACTTTAATGAAAGAACTATAATATTTTATTTGCCTCATGAACTAATTATATTAACATTTGATTCCTCCTCAAAATAATGATTAGACTAAACTTTAATTGTTTTTGTTTTTGAGGGACAAAATGGGTAGGATGAGTATTTCTTCTCAACAAATCATTTTTTTCATCCTAATATCTTATATGGAGATAGCACTCAAAATCAGAAGGAGTGACAGAATTTACCCATTTACATCAGGAACATTTATCTACACAGAATGCAAAGTAAGCAAGAATAGCAATGTTAAACTAGAAACAAAAGATAAATTAGCAAAGAAGTTGCACAATTGAAATTACAGTAATAATAATAATCTAGAAATTTATAGCACAAATCTTTCACACATAGTCTCACACATTTTGATCATCACAACTCTATCATTATGCTGCTAATGATAAAACAGAGGCTTACAGAAATTAAAGCGACTTAATCACAGTTATGTAGCAGCAAGCATTAGAGCCAAGACTAGAACTCAGGTGTATTATGTGATATGAATGGTAATAATATTAGTGATTTATTAACATTCAATGCATGTACAATAATTACAACTTATTTTTGTTGCAAGAAAAAGAAATCAACTTGAACAATTTAATTTTTTAAGAAATGAAGTGTGGTATATTTTCTTTAAGGAAATAAAGTAGTTTGCATAATACAAGGAAGGAAATGCAACTATTCCTCAGAAATATTTCTGCCTAACCAGACATGGTGGTACATACCAGTAATCACAGCACTTAGACAGGAAGACTGCAGGTTCAAAACCAGCCTTGGCAACTTAGTAAGGCCCTCAGCAACTTATCAAGACTCTATTAAAAAAAGTAGAGCTGGAGGTATAGCTCTAGGTAGAATGCCCCTGGATTCAATCTCCAGTACCCCCCCCACCACACACACAGGAAATGTTTCTGCCTTTGCTCTCTGATTCTGTTTGTATATCTCTTTACTCTTTCTCCTTCTTGGCAGAAGCTTTCCTTTGTCTTAGTTTATATAATAGGCATATGATAAGCCCCAAGTTATAATAGGTATTACTATCCTCCAAAATTTGTAATCTATTAGTCCAATTTTTAAATGCTAGTGGCAGAGACTTTGATGGACTTAACTTGCATTAGATATTTATCTTTTGCTTAATTAACTGTGTCTAGCAGAACAGAATTAAGTAGGGTTCACAGAAATGCTTATATACACAAAGATGAAAAACTGAGCACTGGACAAGTAGTATTAGAGGACTCTGCTAGGATTAGTTTATGTGAATTCACAATAGAAATCTAGTATGAAAATATGACATGGACAATGATACAGGACAATTAACTAGGGAAATTGCTGTGAAACAGACAAAATAGATACTTTTTAGTAAAATGAAAACTCTTCATAGTCTTGAACCAATCATAACTCATTTCCTATTTCTGTGGCCCAACACCTTGCAAAATCAAAATTATAAGAACACTTTAAAGTTCTACAACATTTTAGACTAAATTGGTAATTCTGTGATTCTGATGTGTTGGTACACTGAAGACTGTTGACCCCAAACGGTGTGGGGTGTACTCAATCCCAGCCTTGAACTGAACTCGACTGATGGTATAGAGAGAATCTCTACTTGAGAAGGTAAATTGGTGGGACAAAGTAGGAAGGTAAGACAATGGCAGCAGCACACTGTGTATTAGAATGAAAAGGAAAACAATATGTGACTATAAGGCTGAAAGAGGAGATTGATGAATGAAAACAGACTATAATTAATGCCTGCTGTATGTCAAGGAAGGAGTTTTATGCACATGATCTCCAGTGTTCACTCTTGGCCAAATACCTCTCACCTCTTGGACACTATCATGCATCTCTAGAGGATTTGTTGTCTTACACTACAGAAATATGGAGATTGATTTTGGAATACTATTTGTATTTGTATATGATAGTAAAATGCAGGGTCACAGACTCAAGTAGCCTTTTATCTTTCCTCTTTGCCCTTTGAGCTTGTGACTTAGTAAACTGGGACACCAAAAGTAATTTGTTTTACTCTTTGACCTCCTTATCTGTTGAACTGATGTTATCATTATGTTACAGAGAAGTTGTAGGATATTAAATGAAGTGATACAGAACATGCCTGGCATGTGACATTTTGTTAAATAAATATTTATTAGTTCATCAACTCACCAGATTCAGAAACTGTGGATACAAACGTGAGAGTTCAGGTGACTGCCCTTGACTAGTGCACCAGAGACAGCCAGCCAGCAGACAACCGGAAATGAGGTTGGGGAGGCTGTATGCTGCTGGGTCAGATTGTGAAGAGTCCTGAATGACTGTTTTAAGGAGTTCAAACTTTTTTTCTGCAGGCTTTGGGAATCATTGTGCTCTATGTCCTATTCATGTTATTAATACCATAGCACACAGCAGCTGTGCATTCACACAGATAAGTTTTACAAGAAACAGATGAAGAGCTTTTTAGTGCTGATATCAGATGGATTAGGATGTGATTAATCAACAGACAGGCTGATTAAATTATTGGGTTCACTGTTCAGATAAGAGGTTTTAGATACACTCTGCCAAACTGTAATTAACTTAGAAATTTCTGCTAGCCTGCTTATAAGATGATCATGTGATATGCTTTGAAGAAATCTTTTAAGGCCCAGAATAGCAGCTGTGAAGGTATAAGCATGAGTCAGTTCTAATAATTATTATCTTCAAGTATTATAGCAGAATTTTCATTGAAAATTGTAAATATTTTTTATCTTTCCTTTTTGTAAAATTTGTATAAACCTTCTGGTTCTACTCTAGAAGCCATTACAAATGAAATTACATTTCAAGCAGGAGTTTTTGATTTCTGAAATACGGGTAACAAGATGTACAGAGAATTTACTTGCAATGTAGTAAATAAAAAATACTGGGCAGGACAAAAAGAGAAAGAGGAAGAAAAAGAAAGAAAGAAAGAAAGAAAGAAAGAAAGAAAGAAAGAAAGAAAGAAAGAAAGAAAGAGGGAGGGAGGGAGGGAGGGAAGGAAGGAAGGAAGGAAGGAAGGAAGGAAGGAAGAAAGAAAGAAAGAAAGAAAGAAAGAAAGAAAGAAAGAAAGAAAGGAGGGAAGGAGGGAGGGAGGGAGGGAGGGAGGGAGGGAGGAAGGAAGGAAAAGAAAGAGAGAGATCCACAATGTACAGATGTCAGAATAAGAAAGAAAACAAAACAAAATAAAACAAAAAACCACGTGAAGCTTCAATTAGGGAGGGCAAACTAGCTGAAGGGTGGTGTTTGCTCCCAAGGCCTCTGCCAATTCCTGTTGGCTGAGATTGAGTTCTCACAGCTTATAAACACTAAGACATCAGGCAAGGTCAGGGAGTCTGTGCATGGTGGTAGGCAGATTAGAAACCTCCACATGAAGATGGGACCAACAAAAAGCAATACTCTCAATTGTGAACTAGACAATAACTAAAGGGTAATGGTAAGATAAACATCCATTTTGGCCTTAATTATGGGTGAAAGAGAAGCAAGACTCTCCTAAAAATTCAAATCTGTTTAGGTCCTAAAGCCTCAAGCAAATAATTTGGTTTGAAAGTGGTTCCTGGTCATGATGTCCTTAGAGAACTAGTAGAAGCAATGTCAAACTTTCTCTAGATAAATGTTCTATACCCCAGTTTTCAAAAAATTCCTATAAACAATTTTTTAAGAAATCTGAGTCTACAATACAATAAAACCATTAAAGGCAGGAGAGAAGAAGAGAGAGAGAGAGAGAGAGAGAGAGAGACATCGCTGGTGAGAGTAAGGAGGAAGGGAAAGCCCCATAATCAGATCCACTAAAAAATGCATACACTAGGTTGATCAGTATAAAATATAAAACAAATGTTTAAAGTGTTTAAAAATAAGAAGGGATTGAATATATAATCAAAGAATAATAAACCCAAAACTTATAAAGATTTAAAATACAACCAA
The DNA here is from genome assembly GCA_004027185.1 of Glis glis. Lineage (NCBI taxonomy): Eukaryota > Metazoa > Chordata > Mammalia > Rodentia > Gliridae > Glis > Glis glis. The sequence goes on along the minus strand of PVJS01001123.1, from coordinate 51,342 downwards.
ACAGAATTTCTAGAAATAAAAAATATGGTAATTGGGGGAAAAGAAATTTAATAGGTTGGGGTAAACAAGAGAGTAGAATCTAGTTAACTGAAGAGAATTAATCAACTTGATCTTATATCTAGGAACATTATTTGAAAGGCAGGTCAGACAAATGTGATGCAAAACATGATGGAGAGGTTAAGAGATGTGGGAGATAAATTAAGGGGAAATCTAATTGGAGTTCATGAGATGATAATGGGGAAAATTTGGAGAGGTAATTTGCAATAGACATTGTCAGAAGTTAAATAGAATTGATGAAAGACACCAATCCTCAGATTCCAGATACTAATAAACTGAGGAAAAATTATTTTTAAATTGATATCTAGATCTTATAATAAATATATTACCAAAAAGAAAGAGAAGACTTAAAAAGTAACAGGAGAAAAAAGACTACCTACAAAGGAATGGCTGACTTCTTGCCCATGACAATAGAATCCAGAGGAAAGCAGAATATTTTGTATAAAGAAAAAATGTTAACTGAGAATTGCATGCCTTGAACAATTACAGTTCAAGAATGAGAATAAAATAAAGACATTCCAAAAAAAGAAATGGTGAGAAAATAATATATGGCAGAGAATATGAATTCATGCTAATTCACTAGGATGAATGGGAAAAACTAAGTACTGAATAATAACAAGAACAGAGCAAGTTGCATAAAAACATGAGTTGCATGATTACATGATATGATGTGCAAAAGTACATGAAACAAAACAATATGTTGTTTAGACATACATATGTGGAAATTATGCAAAAGCCAAGAAAATGTTTATCACAAAATTAAAATAGTCACCTCTTGAAGGAAGAGAAACGGATATAATTGAGAAGGAGGACACAGCAAATCAAAGGTACAGGAATATCATATACTCTATATCTTTACTTTTAAAGTGAAAAAAGCATTCATTTTATTGTATCTTAAACTGTATATCTACATTCATATTCATTTTAGTATATTAGTTTATAGGAATGTTATATTTTATAGTTAAAAAAACAGAACAAAGCTATCAAACAGAGAAATGAAAGGGGTAAAATTTAGTCAGCCATCTAAGATACCAAGATTGGTATATTCTGCCTCAACATTAGTTTCTGATGACATATGGTTCTAAATTATATTTTAGAAAGGGTGCTGATGCTAGTCATTCCTTTAAGAAAAGTGTGTGTTCCATGACATGATCCCTAACATCACTTTCAGCTACCAATTAAGATAGAAAAAGACATTTATCTACACAACTATTAAAACATACAACATGGAAATTTTTCAGATTGGAGATGTGCTATCCGAAACCCTTGACAGAAATTTATGATTCAGAGGTAATCTCAAACTCGTATTAAAAATCACTTCGGGCAACACATACGTAAATTTTGGCTCTCTTGGGGAATCCTCCCCACCGATATCCAACTGATTAAAATGGGAAGACACAGCATGGAGGAGAATAACAGTTTGTTTCTCCGAAACCATTCAGCTAATGAAAAATCATTCATTTTTGTATGTGTATGAGCTTCCCTAAGTATAAGCTGAGCAGCTATGACATTTAGTATTTAAAATAATAAAGTTTAAAGCGGGTTTTCTCATAATTGTAATACTACTACTCGACGGCATTCTTTCATATATTAGCCCATAAAGATGCTTGTATTATAATTACAAAACACTATTTAAAAAAATGTATTACGTCCAACACTTAGCCTTGACAAACAATTACTGGATCACATTCAACCGAATACAAGAAGCAATCTTTATCACAAGGTTAAAATTAGCCTTGGAACAATAAATGCTTTCAAAGCTATTCTAAACTCCAAACTGCTTTGCACCAGCCTCTTTTGAGGAAATGCAAACAAGTAAACTGAAGGACATTTGAAAAACTTCCTGTCCCTGTCCTCTAAATTTTTTCAAGGTTTTTTTTTTTTAGTTCTATAAGAAATAATCATGTTAGACCTGAAAGATGATCAATATGGCTTCATAGGAAAGGGTTTTGTAAATTTAAATCAAAATAAAATAAACTAATCAAGCAAACAAAGAAATCCCGAGAATTCTGGACTTTGGGATGTATTATTCATAGTAGGACTCTTAATTATCAAGACCACTTTTATGGCATTATTACAGGAAAAAGGGATCAAATGACAAAGTAATTGCTTCATGGAGGAAACACCAGAGAGCAAATGGATTTGTTAGTTGGTTTAAACTCAGTGTTCAGAGCAGTGTACTTTCTTTTCCATTCATACTTCAAAAGCCAGAATGGTAGGTAGATTTTCACCATTTAAGTTATGCACCAAATTACTTGAAGCATGATAGCTAACATTTCGGAAAATAAGTATAATGAAATCATAACCAAAAGAAGTGGGCAAATGGAAAAATTGGATATATCCCCAAACTAAATGTTCTAACAAGTTGACCTAAAAATAAATTGGTTTTTACTAGAGATTTTATCATCAAATTTTTCCTAGGCAGGCACAGTGGTGCACACTTGTAATCCCAGTATTTGGGAGGTTGAGACGGGATGATCACAGGTTTCAGGCCAGAGTCAGCAACTTGGGGAGACCTTTAGTAATTTAGTGGGACTCTGTCTCAAAAATAAATAAAAAGGGCCAGTGGTATAGCTCAGAGGTAGAATCCCTCTGGATTTAATCCCCAGCATGCACATGCGCACGCGCGCGCACACACGTCTTCTGATCACTTTGGTTAAAATACTGATTTGTGATCCAATCACTAGCTTGCAGAAGTAGCTTTGGAGATGATTAGATGGTTAGAAGGAACATCATGGTGGTCAGTTTTCCTTGGACTATAATTAGAGTCTGACTTCAAGTATATTCAAAATTAGTTAAATATCAACAATAAATACATATATAGAATTAAATATAAAAAATAACTCTACATATGTATATGTATGTGTTTATGTATGTATATACATACATATACATATACATATATATGTATATATATATAAATGAGGATTTAAGGGCTTACATGCATATATGTATATATATATATGTAGAATGGATTCAGTTACTAGGCAGGCATCTATATCTAAGATTTATAAAAGCATTTCCAAATGATAGCTTATATCTACATGGTGCTCTGCAAATATCATGTGTGCTTTCCACATAATATGTAACACTCTGAAACATCCTATGAAGGAAGGAACATTTTCCAAAGGTATTCTCTGGATTGTTTGGAAATAGATAGGGGGTCATGTGGCCAAACCAGTTTTGAGGAAATATCAAACAGGTATCTCCTCATGGTGACTCACAATAGACTTAAGCATCTTAAAGGTTTTGAGATATTCAGAACTAAATGGGCTTAAGATATGGGCGATCATCTGCTCAAGAATCTAATGTACACTGTGCATAAGAATTGGTAATTGGAAAGCAAAAGGCCTAGAACTTAAACATAGGAGCTTGCCTATTATCTTCATGCTTCAAATCTAAATCTTTCAGCAGTGCAGCCCAACCAATCTGAGGCTTTGACTTGCTTGTAAGATGATTCTCAGAGATGAGCTGAGTTACAGAAGAAGACTTGATTACCAAAGAAAGTAGGGCCAACTTTGACAGACCTGGCTCTATCAACTGTATTGCTCCCAGATATAGCATAGACTCCTAAACAGACCACCAAGTCTGGATTGAGCATATGGCCTTCTGAGCTGACAGTTCTTGGGCAGATGGATGAGCAGGAAAATGAAAACTGCTATACCTGACTGGCCCTTCAACATCAGAAAAGTATATCCAGAGTAAGCTCTATGGAATAACTCTGGAGTACCCAGGGCAAAAATTAATTTACAGAGCTTTATTTGTCAATCTGCCTTTTCTTCCAGATTACATCCTGTCTATTGGTATGACTGGCCTTGCTGAAGTCACCCTGCTTGTTGATTTGCCTGTCTCAGCTCTTGCCTGCCTTTTCTGACATGTTGTTTAACCAAGCCAATTGACCTCGAAAAGACTATAGACAATATCAGCCTGTCTTGTGCCCAGTTCCATCAAGGATTTCTGAATAGAAGCAGCCCACACCTCACCCCACCATGACAACGTTTACAACAGGAAAGACCATGCTGCATACTCCTTGACAGGCAACTTTTCTTTTTTATAAAACAGAGAGTAAGCTGTGTGTTTGGTCATTTTCAGTACCCAGGACCAGATGTGGAAGGCAAACACAGAATATTGAAAGCAGAGTCCATTTCTCTGTTCTGCAGTAACACAGAAGTGAGTGATCCATCACTACTTACTGGGAAGTGCCAGTTCAACTTGGCAAGAGACTTTAAAGGAACACAAGAAAAGCTTTCCACTTAACTTGATAATTTGCCATGGATTCAAATAGCCTCACGGAACCATTTGCCAGCAGAAGGCTAGTTGTCCTGTTTCGTGTCACCAAGACAGTGGGACGCTCAGACTCAACAGTTTACTTGTATTAAAGCTCAACAGTTTACTTGTATTGAAGCTCTGTGGTATCATCCAAAGTATACTAGTGGACATGATTACTATTCCATTCAAATGGACTATAGACAGGACAAACATCCTTCATAGTTATTTTTAGACTAATTTCATTACCACTGAAGAAACAATGCCAGCTGTTGACTATACAACTTTATGAGCAGAAATTAAGCTTTTTCAATATCTGTTCTTATCCTGGACATCAGTTGTTTTTGATTGCCCAGCATCCATCCCATCTCATTGTAACAACTCCCTGATGTTTCTGGGAACTGTCTCTTCCTATTTGCAGTTCATGTGGTTTGGACAGTCTGGTCCAACCTTGGACTTTGTAGGTAGACATGTAATTCAGACTTCATCAAATCCATCTCCTTGACCATAGCGACTGGTTCAGGAATGACTGTGTGATTCTACTCAGTCTGGTGATTCTCAACCCTAGGCATTTTACTGAATTGTGAAGGAGTTCTCTTTACTGAGATACTTTAGTTTTGTAGGATAAAAAACTCAAGCCCTACCACATTGAATGAGCCAGTCAGAGAATGAAGCCAGTGCAGAAGAAAGTAGAGCCAAAAGATGGAGAAACTTGAGTCCTAATGACAACATTTGTGCCCCCTGGATCCAGCTGTGCCTGAAGCTAGTATATCCCCTGGACTTTTCAGTTTTGTGAACCAATAAATACCCTTTTTTGCTTAAGTTAAAAAAAATGTACCTATATAACTTTCTCCATTATCTTACAAGTCTTTTAGATTCTGACTTTTTTCATATATTACCCATTAACATCCTGTAAAACATGAATATTTTATAGAAACAGATTATGACATTTATCTAGGTTAGAGGTCTCCAAAATTGTTTGATCATATATATAGATCATCAACAAAAGCAAGCTGTGGCCATGTCTCTCCAATAAAAATTTTTTACAAAAATAGAAGTCAGAAAAAGAACGATATATTTTCATACTTTCTTACTATCTCCTAATGGTTTAGAGACCTCAGAACCTATAGTGGACAGCAGAACATTGAAAAGAATTTGTCTGGAGTGCAAAAGAAAAGGAATCTATCTAAAATGGAAGCTAGGAATCTGTATTACAAAAGGCAGGAGCAAGAGCTCTCAAATGTCTACTGTAAAAAGTCAGATAATGAGGATTGAAGGGCTTGCAGGCAACATGATGTCTGTCACATTTAGTTTTGCCATTTTCATATGAAATCAATCATAGACAAAATTAACAAATGAGCATGTGTTCCAATTAAATTTTGTGTTCTAATGAAATTTATCTACAGACACTATAATTTGAATTTCACATGTATGTATGTATTGACTAGATATTTTTCTCATTGCTACTTATATAAACTTTGTGCCACAAATATTCAACTTTTAATTTTTTCACCTATTATTTATGATATGGTCTGAATTTTTTTGTCCCCTCAAATTCATATTTTGAAACTTAATCACTAAGTTGATGGTATTAGAAGATATTAGGTCATAATGGTGAAATCCTTATGAATGGGATTTGTGCCCTTGTAAAAGAGACCCAAGAGAGAGCCCTCACCTCTTCTACATGTGAAGACACAGCTAGAAATCACTGGCTAAAAAAACAGAAAGCAGGCCTTCAACAGAGATCAAATCTGCCAGTGCCTTCATTTTGGTCTTCTTAACCTCTAGAATTATTGGGAATAAATTTCTGTTGCTTATAAATTAATTGGTCTGTAGCATTTTGTTATAGAAGCCTGAATGTTCTAAGGCAATTTAAAACTGTAAAAATTATTGTTAACTCATAGGCTGTACAGAAGCAGGCGAGAGGCCAGAGTTGGCCCATACCCTGAGGATTGCAGACCATGTATCTGCAAGAATAAAGGAGCAGATTAAATAGAAAACCCAAGGATGACTGAAGACGATGAGTTACAACAGTATTTGTTCCTACTAAGGGTAGGGTAAAAGACAATTAGTCAAAGATGATTCTGTTTCTTCAGATTAGTAGAAATAAGTCTGAAATTGCTTGATAATTAGTAATAGTAAGGAATAAGCATCCAGTCAATGCATAATAACTGGTGGTAAAAAATTATTGAGGAAGACAGTTTATAATATTCTTTAAAATATTATGGTGCTTTTGACAAATTTTCAGAAAACTACAGAATTAGTCAGAGCTTGCTCCATGGTTCCCATGGCCCTGTGTGTAGAGTCACCACTAATGTTTATCAGCAGGAATCATTTCAGCAAAATGGTATAAAGGAACTGCCTTTTAATGTATCATCCTCATTAGAAATGAAATGTAGTGCTAATATCTGTAATATTTGACAGCACTATGTACAATTATTTTCAAATTTAGGTGAGGGTTACACAAACATCATAGATCTCCAGAAGCCTTTTATGTGACAAATCTAAATGTAATAAAGCCTCATGGTCCTGATTATCAAAGGCTAAAGAATGAGTAATTTACACATTGCAGGCCTAAGAAATATAGCTTGTCTTCTAAAATAGCCCTACAGGAAATTAAAATTGCAAAGAGAAAAGACAGATAAATAAAATTTCACTATTTCCTCAGAAACATCTTTTGGTTATGGTAGATTTTTACAACAATAGTGTTATTATCACTGATTTTTCTGGTAGCAAAAACAAGATAAGTTATTTTAAATCTCTGTTCGATATGGCTATAAAGAAGAGAATGTTGAAATTCATTTATTAGCATATTGCTAAGTTTTTGTTCCTCTAATACAATTAAATTCTACTAAAGACTCACAACATAGTTTGTAGATACTAACCATAGCACCATATTATGATCTTATAATTGGGTTTCAATGTTTTGGATCAATTTTTAATGGGAGTAATTTTAACATAATCTTATTTCTTTTTTTGAGATGGATACAAATCTAATATATAGAGAAATGTGGCCATACCAATGGCCACATAGAAATGTAATCATAGCAAGCAAGGACTCTGCGTGTCTACTGAGATGAGATGTAAAAATACAGGCTAGCAAAAATTAGTTAAATGATTGCTTATTCACAAAGAAAATATTTCTAATATTGTAAAAGAGGGTTCTACCCTTATCAAAGTCATATTCATTATGTTCACAACTTACTGGTGGATAGTTACATAGACTAGAATGTAGACATGGGAAACCCATATTTATTAAATGTGCTGATAGTACTGAGAGGAATTAGAAGAAAGTAGTCCAATGGATTGAGAGACCCAATTAAGAGGTACAGGTCAATATTGATTGTCCCAAACTTACTTCATCAAGTTCCCCTGCATGTTTAGAGAAATTTTTTATTTTATTTTATTTTATTTTTTATTTATTTATTTATTTTTATGTGGTACCAGGGATTGAACCCAGGGGCATTCTACCTCCAAGATACACCCACAGCCCTATTTTTTATTCTTTATTTTGAAACAGGGCCTCTCTAAATAGCTGAGGCTGGCAGTAAACCTGGATCCTCCAGTCTCAGCCTCCTAAATACTGGGATTACAAGCATGTGACACCACACCAAGCTAATAAACATCAATTCTTTTTTTTTTTTTTTTGTGGTACTGGGGATTGAACCCAGGGGCATTCTACCTCTGAGCTACACCCCCAGTCCTATTTTTTATTCTTTATTTTGAAACAGGGTCTCACTAAATTGCAGAGGGCTTCACTAAGTATCTGAGGCTGGCCACAAACCTGGATCCTCCAATCTCAGCCTCCCAAGTATTGGAATTACAAGCGTGCGCCACCACACCCGGCTCGAGAAATTTTTTAAATATGTACAAAAATGCAGTATGGTATATTAGTTTAAAAAATGGAGTCACCGGTTGTGGTGGCGCACGCCCAGTACTTTAGGAGGCAGAGACTGGAGGATACAGGTTTGTGGCCAGCCTCAGCTCTCTCTCTCTTTCTCTCTCTCTTTCTCTCTCTCCCTCTCTCTCTCCCTCTCTCTCTCTCTCTCTCTCTCTCTCTCTCCTTAATGAGGCCCTCTGCAACTTTGTGAGACCCGGTTTCAAAATAAAGTATAAAAAATAGGGCCGGGGGTGTAGCGCGGAGGTAGAACACCCCTGGGTTCAATCCCTGGTACAGAAAAAAAAAATGGAGTCAATTACCTGGGTTCACATATTGGTTCTTTCATTTACTAGCTGTGCCATCGAGATAAATAACAACCTCTTTCTATTTCACTTTCCTTATTGGTAAAATGGATATAGCCAGAGATAAAATCTCAAAAAGTGATTGTTGCAAAAATCACTAAGGAAAAAAGAAGCAAGTGTATTTAGCTTGTGGTTAGAATAGCATATAACACAATATAGATGTTAATTATGATTTCATGGTCTTCTACTTTGCATCAGCATTCTTCACTCTGCAGTTATAATATATGTGATAGAATATCGATGTACACGTTACCTTTGGTGAATTGATGCTGAATGTTGAGAAGGCTGTGCATAGCTCTGAGTTAGCTCTGAGTAGTGCACCTGCACTATGATACTGGAGGAACTCTGCTTAGAAGGGCTTCCAAGTGTTAAGTACTGAAACTGTGCACAAGAGTGGTATAGTTGGACTCAAAGAAGATGAGATTTCTGAAACTGTTCTCCTAAAAGTGTGCCACATTGCTTGATCTGAGAAAGGGAAACGACTGGAGCTGGAGATTATCAGTGCTGCAGTGTGGAAAGGTCGAGGTCATACACTGTTTTGGAAAACAATGTAAGAATAGAGCTCCAGAGGCCTGCTTCACTGATGCAAATGTGTATAATGAGGTCAATACATTTTCCCCGAAAGTTGCAAATCACATTGTTTCTATCTTTAGTATGTTTTTCAGGTATATATATATATATTTTTTTAATTAAAGTGGATGTTCCAGGACAAAATTTTAAAAGTACTTAGAGTCAAAGAGGGAGAACAAACAGGTTGGATGCAAAATCAAGAACCAAAAAGATATAAATGGGTCAGAGCAATATAACATGTGATAAGTAATCATATTTTGGGCCTAAAACTCCAAATGTACAAATAAAAGATAGATAAAGTACAGTTTATTAATTAAAAAGCTTAATAAAATAGTATGGAATTTTTATTTTAATGTAATCAAAAGAGGAATAGAGGTGGCACAAAAATTAATGAATATATTAATAGCAAATTAGCATCAGGAAAAAAGATGTGATTGTCTATTTTCAGAACTGTTCAGAGTACTGCCTTCAGTTTTGGGAAATTATTTTTTAATATTTTAAATATACTATTTTTATAATTTTATTGGTACATTGAAATAATATAGCATAGTGAGAGTCAAAGTGATGCAAACATACCTGCACACATCATTTGGTGTATTTCCCTCTGTATACCCGCCCCCTCCCCCCTCACTGTACATGCCAGTAAGACTGGTAGTGATGCCTTCATATATGGACACCGCATTATTTGAACTGTTTCCTTCCTCAATCTTCCTCCCCGCCTCCCTTCCCCATACCCTTACTATTCCCCACTAGTCTTCTGGTCTTTCTACTCACTTATCTAAAATATCTTTTGCTTCCTATTTCCTCTCTAGCTTCCGTACATGAGAGAAAATATATAGTCCTTGACTTTCTAAGACTTGCTGATCTAACTTAGCATAATATAATAAATATAATAAAAATGTCAGGATATGATTTAAAGAATATTTTATTCTATTTTCTTCTCTTTTTAAGGCTATTTGGGTTAATACCATTTGGAAAGTGGTTGGAACTTCATTATCCAATTTCGAAATCCTGCCCTTAAAGATAGGTGCTTGTTAAAAATAGGAGTCATGCAAATACCAAATGTCAGCTGGAGGTAGACTTACATGTATATTTACCATCATTTGTTTATTCCTTCCCTTAATTTTTCTATCAGTACTTCTCTAATATATATGTTAGTCTTGTTTATTGCAACAACTGAAACCTAGTAAAAAATATGAGGGATGTCTCTCAGCTCCCAAAGATAAGAGAGCACCTTTCCAAAGAAAGAAAGTATAGTAAAAATTAGAATCATGTCTGGATTTCCTCTGAGGTTGTTGCCCCCTGAGCCAATCAAAAGTTGTATGAGAAGGGTGGGGGGTGCAACCCAGTGGATGAAGGAAAAAAAAAGATAATTCTCTGAAAAAGAGTGCTGGGTAGGTAATTTAGTAGTATCTACTACACTATTCTCAGACAGCTTTGATATCATTTTTATAGGATTCTATATATCATGAACAAAATGAAATTCCAATACAAATTCTGATTATTGACCTTTGGAATAAAAAGAAAGGATTCCAAGTTTTTCCTATAAGAATAAAATAGAGCCGGACATGATGGCGCACGCTTGTACTCCCAGTACTTGGGAGGCTAAGACAGGAGGATCCGGGTTCATGGTCAGCCTCAGCTACTTAGTGAGGCCATCTGCAACTTAGTGAGACCCTGTTTCCAAAAAAAGAAAAAAACTAGGGCTGGGGATGTAGCTCGGAGGTAGAATGCCCCTGGGTTCAATCCCGGTACCACACACACACACACACACACACAAAGAATAAAATAGGCCAGGTGTGGTGGCACACGCTTGTAATCCCAGTTCTTGGGAGGCTGAAACAGGAGGATCACAGGTTCACAGTCAGTCTCAGCTACTTAATGAGGCCCTCCTCAACTTAGTGAGACCCTATTTCAAAATAAAGAATAAAATATAGGGCTGGGGTGTAGTTCGGAGGTAGAATGCCCCTGGATTCAATCCCCAGTACTGCAAAAAATAAATGAAAGAAAGAAAGGAAGGAAGGAAGGAAAGAAGGAAGGAAGGAAGGGAGGGAGGGAGGGAGGGAGGAAGGAAGGAAGGAAGAAGAAAGAAAGAAAAAAATAGAATAGCTATGAAATTATAAAAAGAAGAAAAACAATATTGAATAGTAACAAAATTAATACATATAATAAAAAATAGTAGTTTAAACAGTATACTTCTGTTACAAGAAGATAAATGGGGCAAAATAGAAGGCCAAAGCATGCAGTCATGATGTATGTGAGTCTGGAATATATTAGGTTATAATATTCAATCAAGAGAAAAATTTGAATTATTCATAAATAATTTAGTGAAAAATAAACTTAAGTCATGCTGATTTGTCACACACACCAAAATAAAATCTATATGAATTAAACATAAATAAGTAAGGGAATTAGAAGAAAATATATGTTAATACATGGCCTGACATTAAATGATGGGAAATACTGTGAATATAATGACAATTACAATAAATGAATGGACCAACAAATGACTGCATAAAACAAACAAATAAATAGATGGATAGAGATGGGGCAAACTAGACTGAATAAAAATTCAAAACATTTCTATTTCCAAACCATGTAATGTAAAAAAGACAAAGGGAAAATATTTGCAACATGGGTAGCATAAGTGACTATCCTTGATATATTGGAAGAAAAAGACTGCTAACTAGCTGTGACCTTTACTCTAGATCCAGATGAGCAAACTTTCTAGTAAAGAGTCATTTAGCAAATATCTTATTGTTTGTGGTCCATCTCTACCACATCTACTCTGTAATTGTAGACAAAGGCACTATGGACAATGGAGACTAGTGATTATGGATATGTTCCCACAAGATAACAAAACATGACATGGAACTGAATTTGGCTTGTGCACCTTAGCTTGCTGCTATCTGCTCTAGCTTCAGAAATGTGTAAAGACTTGACCTTGGGCCAAATCCTCCTTGCAACAGAAACTCCAAGAGTGGATATCTGATCCAATCTAAATGAGAATCCTGCTGAGGTTAAGATCTACTCACTGGACACTTGCACTTTGTGTTTGAGTTTGGTTATTAAGTAATCTAAAATCAACAAGATGTGACTATATCAAAGGGTAGGTGCTAGATTGATATGTACCCCAGAAGGAATCATGAACTAGAAGCTAAAAGAAATGAAAGCAACCCCAGAGCTGATTTCCCTGAACTGATAGTCCATATATAGTCCACCTTTTTCCTAGTGACCATGCAAGTCCACAGTGCAGAGTGACTTGGGGGCATTGAAAGTTGTGCCAAAGTCACCCCACTTCTATACTGCTGTCACTGTGCATGCTGTACAGATCTGACAGGAATTTTTAAAGTTAAGTAAACTTGGTGCCAGGTCTCCAAGTGTAACTATCAACCCAAAAGATAGAAAGATAACTGTTGCCATGAGTAGTGAAATATTCAAGTGTGATTGTAAAGGATGTTTAAAATCAGTAAGAAAAAGATGAACCTCCTACTTGAAAATTGTCTAAGATACGAAGAATTAGTGGACAAAATAGAAATTCATATGAAAAATAAAAAGGAAGCAATGAAAAGGTCTTTTACCTCTTTAGAAATCAAATAAGTGAATGTTAAAATGACATTCCATTTTATACCTATCAAGCTAGAATTTATTTTAAAGATAAACTATATTATTAGAAACTTTGATAAATGAGGATATTTGGGGGACTATTAATGGAGTTTACACTGGAAAACTGGAAATAAATTAGATAATAGGAGGTTATAATAAAATACACTTTTTGAACTACAACTACAGTTCTACAAATTTATTTCTTAAATGAGTCACAAAAAATATAAAGATGAGCCGGGCGTGGTGGCGCACGCTTGTAATCCCAGTACTTTGGGAGGCGGAGACCAGAGGATCCAGGTTCGCGGCCAGCCTCAGTCTCTCTTTCTCTCTCTCTCTACTTAGTGAGGCCCTCCACAACCTCGTGAGACCCGGTTTCAAAATAAAGTATAAAAGTCGGGGGTGTAGCGCGGAGGTAGAACGCCCCTGGGTTCAATCCCTGGTACCGCAAAAAATAATAAAAAATATATATATATAAAGATATTTGCACATAGTATTAGTAGCATTATTGTAACAATAAAACTTCAACTGTCTACATGTCAAATAATAAGTCATTAGTTAAATAAACATTATGGTGAAACCAAACACTGCAAATACTGTTCTTTGCCTACCCAATATCCATTACTAGCTTTGTTATTTTTAACAGAATCTTGATATTGTTTAGAGGCAATATGCCAAATATAAGACTTGCCTCTCTAAATTCCCTCTTACCAGGAAAAGCCATTTGGTCTAGCCAGTAAGAAATAATTTTAAAATTTCTGGAAAAGCTTTCATCCATAATACAGATCTAGCATATTCCTGACTTATTTTTCCCTGCCTTCCTTCCTCCCTCCCTCTCTCTCTCCATCTCTTCCTATCTTTCTGTGGTACTAGGGATTGAACACAGGGATGCTCTATCACTCAGCTACAGCTATATCCCAGCCATTTTTTTTCATTACTTATTTTGAGGCAGGGTCTTGCTAAGCTGCCCAGGCTGGCCTGGAACTTGTGATACTCCTTTATCAAGATGGCACTATCCTATTTACTGATAAGTAAATTACACAGCTTCTGTAGAGATAATAATAATAATAATAATAATAATATAATTAAGAGCATGAAGAGACAGCCTACAAAATGGGAGAAAATCTTTGCTAGCTACTCTTTTGACAGAAGATTAATATCCAGAATATATAAAGAAATCAACTCAACACTCTTCCCCAAAAAATCAATAAATGGGAAAATTAACTAAACGGATACTTCTCAAACAAAGTACAAATGGCTATGTTCAACATCTTTAGCCATCAGAGAAAAGCAAATCAAAACTGTATCAAGAGTTCATCTCACTCCATTCAGAATGACAATCATCAAGAATACAAATAATAAATGCTGGAGAGAATGTGGAGAAAAAGGGACTCTTACATACTGTTGGTGAGAATGAAAATTAGTACAACCACATTTTAGTTCCTTAAAAATCTAAATATTGACTCCATGACTCAACTATATCACTGCTTGGTATTTATGGAAAAAATTAAAGCCAGAACTGCCCACATAGCCATCTTCATTGCAGCACAAGTCTCAATAAGTTATGGAAAGAGCCTAGCTGTTTATCAACAGATGAATGGACTAAGAGAATGTGGTATATATATATATATATATATATATATATATATATACACACACACAATGAAGTTTGTTCATCCATAAGGAAGAATGAAAGTTTATCATTTGCAGGAAAACTGAAGAACACTTTGTTAAGCAAAGTAAGCCAAACTCAGGCAAGTGCTGTAAGTTTTCTCCCAAATGTAGAAGCTAGAGTGGAAAAAGAGAAAGAAAGAAAGAAAGAAAGAAAGAAAGAAAGAAAGAAAGAAAGAGAGAGAGAGAGAGAGAGAGAAAGAAAGAAAGAAAGAGAGAAATAAATAAAGAGAGAAAGAGAGAAAGAGAGAGAGAGAGAGAAAGAGAGAAAGAGAGAGAGAGAGAAGGAAGGAAGGAAGGAAGGAAGGAAAGAAGGAAGGAAGGAAAGAAGGAAGGAAGGAGAAAGGAAGAGAAGGGAAGGGAAGGGAAGGGAAGGGAAGGGAAGGAAAGGAAAGGAAAGGAAAGGAAAGGAAAGGAAAGGAAAGGAAAGGAAAGGAAAAGAAAGGAAAGGAAAGGAAGAAAGAAAAAGAAAGGATCTCAGTAACGTAAAAGGGAGACCATTACTACTAATGGTTAGAGGAAGAGGACTAGGGGAAGGAAGGAGAGGAAGAGAAGGGAAGATATGGGGAACAAAATTGATCTAATCATGTTATATGCATATGCCATGATGAAGTCCCCTATTCTGTATTACACAAAAGAACTGGGTAGCACCCGACATTATGATATTCAGAATCTCTTTGTTTCCTTGCCATCCAAAAATTTTTATATTTTTTACAATTTTCTCTCATTATATGAGGTTTGCACTAACCAAATACACACTATACTGGTTCAAAAAGTAAAGAAATGGCTGAAAAGATTATATTATAATTTATACTATGAGAATTATACAGCTATTTAAATTATTGAATAATTCTTATGCATTTTCCTTCATTTGTCTTATATGCTGGTGTGAGAGACAGATGATAAACAGAAAACAAAACTACATGTATTATTATAAATATTTTAGTAGAATATTAAAGACTTGATAAAATTAAACCTGCTTCTTAAAATAAAATGTCATGATTCCTTTGATTATAATGTTTCACTCAACTAATTGATACCTGCATTGGCACTTACTTTTATCTAATATAAACATTTTAAATTATTAGTTCCTCCCAGAAAATTATAAGATCTCTGCTTTCTCTCTCTCTCTATATATATGTGTGTTCATTCTCAAATACAGATATATTTAGACACACATAAACATATCTAGAGATGGATATGAAGCACTGATCATAGAGTATAAATCATCATGCATTGAAAGTATACTTTTAGATTTCTTTAAAGTAGGTGCATTGTCTTCTATGGGGGTTGGGAAGAAAAGGTCTATCACATTAAAAGTTATAAAAGGTATATTACATGTCAACTTGACAACAATTGAAAAAGCATAGTGCTGTTATTGAGAGATGAGTCTAAGGGGTATATATAAAATCCTAGATATAAAGAGTTACTGTCAATCAGCAAACTATACAGTTATGTAATATGTGGATGTATCCAGTTCTTCCCATTGCATTAAACTGTCTTATTCTTCCCTGAAAGTGGTGTTATCCATCCGAACACATATTCAATTACATTTTCCACTAAGGATGAACTGCTAAAATCAATGTGCCCATCATAGACACCTGTATTTTTCTTTCTCCATTAGAGTTTAAGATTGCTGCAATTCTATAAGTATTGACTGACATCATTAGATTATTTAAGGTGAAGAACTTGATGCAAAGACACTGTTTCCATGTGACTAGTATGATGGAAAATATGTACTTAAATTCTAGATTTTTTTTTCTGCAAGCAAGAATTGAACCAGATTCAGGTACACCTGGCTAAAGAACTGGATCAGATAAGATGTGCAAGCCAGTTCCATTAGTGATAATGAGGAAGCATTTTTATTATTAGATGACAAGATAATTTAGTTCTTGTAACATGAAGAGCCACAGAAAGGACAAGTGGGCATTTCTGCCTTGACTGGATACTGAGGATCGGCCAGTCATGTTTGTACCAAGAAAGTCCCTCTCTCACCCCTGTCTTCACCCCCAGCTTCTATTATGAAAGCTAAGATTTCAGTTCTTTTACATACTTTCTCTCACAAATTTATTCTCCTCTAGCATCCTCACATTTGGACATGTTTTCATTAAAATCTACAATAAATATTTTTATGTTTACAACTATGTAAATATTGATCATTAAAGAAGCCAAGAGCAGTCTATGATCTCTTTTCTTGTACTACTCTCTCTTCTCAGTTCCACCCCAAATTAAATGTTCTTTCATTTGGCCTTTCCTGACTCACAAGGTGAATCTTTCCACATGCATATTTAAACATTACACAATACATACATGTATTGAAACATTATAGTACCTCATTAATATGTTCAATATTTACGTTTTTATATATCAGTTAAAAATAAGCTTAATTAAAAAAAAGTTCTAGCCGGGCGTGGTGGCACACGCTTGTAATCCTAGTACTTGGGAAGCAAAGACCGGAGGATCCGGGTTCGCGGCCATCCTCAGCTACTTAGTGAGGCCTTCCGCAACTTCATGAGACCCGGTTTCAAAATAAAGTATAAAAAATAAGGTTGGGGGTGTAGCTCGGAGGTAGAATGCCCCTGGGTTCAATCCCTGGTACCGAAAAAAAAAAAAAAGTTCTAAGCTCATGTTCCTACCTTGAAATCAAGGCAATATAGCTCAGGTCTAAAAACGGGATGAATTGTGCACAACAAAGATAGGGAAATGCTGACTGACTTGTCAGTGTTCAACTATCCCAGAGGGTTCTGTGCCTATGGCAAATATATGTCAGAAAACTGCATAGAACTAAATACACACATACGCACACATGCATATGTGCACACCCACAAAGGAAAGGAATAAATGTAAGCCTGGAAAATTTTCATAAGATTGGCAAATTGTACTAGTGCCAATATTTGTGGTAGAAACACATGTGACAGGCTTACTGCAAGGCATACTGTAGGCTTGACCTGAGTTTAGGGCCCTGGTAAGTCCTTGACTATTGAAATGAGGATGACAAAGCCTAGCAATGTTAGTCAGCCATTGTTGAGCACATAAGCTGCTTTTAGAACTTGCTAAAGTTTCATTATGTTACATGGTAGAAGAGTATATGACACATGCATGAACTCTGCAGTTACAATCCTTATTTCATTATAACAATTTTACAAATAAGGAAACTCACTCTTGAAGTTTAAATAACTGTACAAAGACCCATAGCTAATAACTGCTCAGCTGGACTTCACTCATTAATTATAGAAACATGTGTTTCTTGCTCTGACCATGCCTTTTAATAATAATAATACCTAAGTTAATTTTGACCATTTATTAGATGTCAAAAATGTATTTACTATTTTTATCATTATGTCAAATCAATGATTGTGTGATGTTGGCTGAGCAAGCCACCAACCTTACTGTGACCCAGCTTCCTTCCTGTTAAGAACTGCTAATTATACCACCTTTACATCACACTGCTATTGTAAAAAAAAAAAAACTGCATGAAAGAGTGCATAAAAATGCTTAGAATACTATCTGCCACATAATAAATGCTGAATAGTCAGTCATTGTCCTTATCATCCTCAACTCTTTGAGTGTTTGTAATTCCTCATTTTATCTGTGCTACCTCTTAATGGTTTCACCAACAAGGACCATGCTGTGTATCTTATCCTCATCCATTGCCTGAAACTAATAATGATATGCATTATTATAGTGTTACATATAGGTAGTTGCAGAGGATCTGTGAATTTATGTTCAGTGCCTGAGACACCAGAACCAAAAAAGTTTTAAATAAAGGCAGCACGTAATGGATGGAAGAAGGGAACAGGTATGTGTGGGGATGTTGGAGATATGGCATGCGAGTTCATTATACATAGATACTAATGGACTGGGAGGACCCACTGCTTTTCTGTATCATCTTAATTTTATTTTTATGCTGCTTTTGATGTTGAAGTGACATTTTTCATTACTAACAAGAGACAGAGCTAAGCATTGGCATTGGAAATAGATATGTGACTCTGAATCATTGATTTAATTTTCTGAGCCTCTATTTCCTTAACTATAATATTATGAAACAGTATGAAAAAATTTAAGACTTTTAGCTCTAAAAGCTGTCACAGAGATTCAATCAGATGATTTATGTCATCATAGTACACAAACTGTTTGGATCATATTGTCCACTGTATAACGTATTCATGGAGGGGTGGATACTGGGGCTTGAACCCAGTAGCATTTTACAACTGAGCTATAGCCCCAGTCCTTTTTATTTTTTACGTTTTTTTTTTTTTCGGTACCGGGGATTGAACCCAGGGGTGTTCTACTGCCGCACTACTGTTCTACTGCCGTAGCTACTGCTACGCTATTTTTTATACTTTATTTTGAAACCGGGTCTCATGAAGTTGCAGAGGGCCTCACTAAGTAGAGAGAGACAGGGAAAGAGAAAGAGAGAGAGAGAGAGAGAGAGACAGAGAGAGAGAGAGAGAGAGCTGAGGCTGGCCGTGAACCCAGATCCTCCGGTCTCCGCCTCCCAAAGTACTGGGATTACAAGAGTGCGCCATCATGCCCAGCCCTATCTTTTACTTTTTTTGAAATAGGGTCTCACTAAGTTACAACATATAGGCCTCAAACCTGTGATTCTTCTAGCTGCGCCTCTCAAAGACTGGGATTACAGGCATGCGCCACTATGCCCGTGCCCAGTTTATATAAAGTTTTTAAAGAAGGGGGAGGAGTCACTACAAAAAGATTCGATCCTATAGTTTGTACCCTCATATTAAACATTTTTTCCACAAAAGTAGCAATCTGAGCAGATTCTCCAACCAACTTTCATGGTAACACTGCCAATGGGAAGACAACTTTAAGTTGATTTAAACCTCAATGGGACTTACTGTGGATACATCTTATTGTATTAAGTGGCAGGTTTCCCTTTCATATCCCAGTGTCTCAAAAAGATCTCCTCCAATACTGCATTTTTAATGCATTTCCACTTGTCAAGGGGGAATACTGGGCTTTATTTCAAATGTGTGTCATCCCATTGCTATGTGATACTTGACATCACAAAATATGATGCGGCTCTCCACATATTAAGCGCGATACAGTCATAAATTTGCACTCCAAGCCCTCATTGACTTCAATAGGGCTTCAACTTGTAGGATGATTGCAGATCAAACCATTCTGATATAATGTAATTTTTAAGTAGCTTTTTCCATAAGTAGAAACATGCCCCGAATAGCAAACTACCTCCACAGCACACACACAGCAGTCAATAATCCTGCTCCTTGTCAAAACATTTTCTGTTCATATGTGTTTGTTGATTGTGGGGAGAAACTTGCAGACTTTAAGACAATCACTGTAGCCACACTCTACTCTCTATTAGCATAACACAATTTAAAGAGCTTATTAAAATCCATTCTTACAGAACCACACCTTGCTCTCAATAAACTAGCTATCAACTGGACTGTTCACCTTCTATGCATGCAAAACACAGTATTTTTTCTTTTGCTTAAAAAAATCAGCTTTTGTTTACAAATGAAGATTTATTTTGCTGGTTGATCACAGTCTGAGTATGCACCATAAATCATGAAGAGCACAGGGTGCAAATATATGTTTCCAGTTCAAGCAGCAGCGATCTGCTCCTTATAATCCTGAAGACAATAAGCATTTTTATCCAATCACCCAGGAACTAAAGAAATTTAAAGAATGGGAATTCTTTGAAATATACAGGCTTTTGGATATCAAATTACCTTTGAAACCCCCCACCCAGAAGTATCTCTAACAAAATCCATTTGAAATACTGCTTCAATATTCTAAAAAATCAATAATTTAAACCACAGGTTGAACATTTTTACAGCTTCCACTGCAGACTGTCATTTTTCGAAATGAAAATGCTAATGATACCGAAGGGGAAAGAGCTAAGCAGAAGGGATGCATGAATGAAACCTTGGATTGGCTAGACTCGCTGGTTTGATCTCTTTCTCCCTCACTCATCTGTGACAAAATGTCTTTTAAAATCAACAACTTTCATTTCAGTGTTTCTAAAAAATGCACTTCTCTGTTGTACATTATATCCTTCTCTATAGGAAGTTAAGGAATGTGCTGTAGCGAGACATTTTATAGTAAATATGAATACAGAGTGTAATACCAAGTAGGCTGTATTACTTCAGTGTAATCTATAATGTTGGGACACCTTAAAAATATTGCAGAGAGCACTGGGGAGAGGATAATCCCCTAGTGCTCTGGGTTTTCATATTCATACCTGCATACTGAAACATAAGCCATGTGGCAAGCAGGGAAATCCAGAGACCAGCAAGTTCAGTTCAGAAGAAACTTTTTCATTGCCTCTGAAATTTATTTGTAGTGTTTAAAGATTTAAGAAATGAAGGGGAGTGTCCAGGGTCATTGCTTTTTCTGTAAGCTTTCTAGCTTTCAACCTGCTTTGCCTAACATTTGACCTTGCTTATAAACTTGGTCAATGAGGAGGTATGGTTATTTTTTGTCCAAGAACTGGGAATTGTGATTCATGTAATATGAAATACCTTACTCAAAGACAGGCTAGGAGCCGGGCATGGTGGTGCACGCTTGTAATCCCAGTACTTTGGGAGGCGGAGACCGAAGAATCCGGGTTCGCGGCCAGCCTCAGCTCTCTCTCTCTCTCTCTCTCTCTACCTAGTGAGGCCCTCCACAACTTCGTGAGACCCGGTTTCAAAATAAAGTATAAAAAATAGGGCTGGGGGTGTAGCGCAGAGGTAGAACGCCCCTGGGATCAATCCCCAGTACCGCAAAAAAAAAAAAAAAAAAAAAGGCTAGGTAAATAAAGCCAAGCAAACATTGATTACCAATGATTAGTCAAAAGACACTAAGAAAACAAATAACCTAATATAAAATGGGCAATTGAACTGAATAGATATTTCTCTAAAGAAGAAATACAAATGACCAATACATATATGAAAAAATGTTCGACATCCTTAACAATCAGGGAAATACAAATCCAAACTACACTAAGATTCTACCTAACTCCAGTTAGAATGGCAAGCATCAAGAATACAAACAATAAATACTGGCAAGGATGTGGAGGAAATAGGAATTTTATATACTGTTGGTGAGACTGCAAATTACTATAACCACTATGGATATCAGTATAGAGATTTCTCACAGGACTAGGAATGGTACGACCATGTTTAAAGCAGCACAGTTCACAATAGCCACATTATGGAACCAACCTAGATTTCTAGCAACAGATAAAGAAAATGTGGTATATGCACACAATGGAATTTTACACAGCTATACAGAAAAACAAGATTGCATCATTTGCAGGAAAATGGATGGAACTAGAGAATATCATGCTAAGTGAGATCAGCCAGTCACAGAAAGTCAAGGGTAGAACGTTTTCTCTCATATATGGAAGCTAGAGAAAAAATAGGAAACAAAAGGGACTTTAGATAACTGAGGAGAGAGACCAGTAGAATAGCGGAAATGGATAGGGGGAGGGAGGCAAGGAAGGTAAAAAGAAGAACGATGAAAGAAACAGTTTAAATTACTATGTCTATATATGAAGGCATCAGTACCAATCTCACTAATGTGTATGGGGAGGGGTCGGTAGTGGGGGCAATCTGAAGGGAAACAAACCAAGACCTGTGTGCATGTCTGTTTGTATCACCTTGAATCTCACTATGACATATAATTGCAATGCACCAACAAACATATTTTTAAAAAGGGGGAAATGTAAACCTGGAAAAATAAACATAATCTCATGAGCTGTGGGATTTAGAAGTGAGAAGGTTGATCCCATAAAATATGGCAGTTAAAAAGAGGTCCACAATAAATGTTTTAACAAATTTCTCATTTATTTCCTAAAATCCTACAGTCACCTAAACTGATGTCAGCAAAATAATGCCACAACAATGGTATTGATCAGTTTCCATCGTATGATAAATCATTTTACCATTGGGAAGAATAAAAACTCCTAAGACCAGGTAGAAGAGGGTAGCTCGGCCTTTGCACAGCACTGTTGTGTTCAAGGGTCTGTGGTTGGCCAGAGGGGACATACAGAACAAGGACTGGAAAATTAGTTGCCTTAGATTGTCCATGCAAGGGGATTGTGACATCTACCACAGTGAGTTGCTGGTAGCAAAAGAGAAAAAGTAAATTATGTGGTTTTTGAAATGCCTCACACATATTATATACACAATTAAAACCCAATGCTAGTTTCTCAAAGGGTGAAGACCTGATACACAGAGAATGCTAAAGAAAATGAAAAATGTTTAAGTTAAAGGCAGCATGGAGGAAATAGGAAGGAGCAGCTGATACCTGGTTTCCCCACCTCCTTACAAGTCTACATAGTGTGTTAGTGGCAGCTTTGCAGTTCCATTGCAAATGGCATGCAAATCTTCTTCCTATTAAAGCAGGCAGTGCTAGAATTCCAAAGGTTTATAAGCACACAAAGAAAGAGAAAGCTTCCACAGAGGGTCACATCTAAGCAGACTCCTGAGGGTCAATTAAATTCCTCATAGGCAAGATGCTGGGGAGTCTTCAGATGGGAGCGCACTTTGTGAAAGCGCAGGCCATCTTCAGGGACCCGGTGAGGCACCCTCCACCGGGTTGGGCAGTGAGTGGTCTGCATGGGCTGTGGCCTCAACGATGAAAAGAACATGTGGAGTCTGAAATCATTGCATGCTTATGAAGGGGTGCTTATATTTAAAACTCCCAGGGCTTCTCTTATTGAAACTTTGTTCAGTGAAGAGATGGGGAGAAAGTTAAGGCTAAAAGAAAGTTGGAATATGAATCTTTGATAGTCAGGCAGGGGAAAACATGCACAAATGTATTTTAGGGAGATATATTTGGTTGCAAACAAGCATATTGATTTCTGTCGAGAAAGACTATGGAAATCACGTGTGTGTATGTGTGTTGCTGGGGATTAACTCCTGGAGTCTCCTGCATGTTAAGCTAGTCCTATACCACTGAGCTATACCCCCAACCTAGAAATCAGATTTTCTGTTTATTTGTTTGTTTTATTTGCTTTTGTGGTACCAGCGACCAAATCCAGTGGCATTCTACCTCCGAGCTACACCCCTAGCCCTTTTTACTTTTTGTTTTGAAACAGAGTCTTGGTAGGTTGCTGAGAGTCTCGCTATTTTGTGGATGCTCTACTTGAACCTGCCATCTGCCTGTCTCAGCCTCCCAAGCACTGGGATTATAGCCACCAAGCCTGGCTCCAAAATCAGATTTTTTATGAGGTTCATGCAGTGTCTTAGTGAGGACAAATGAATCATTGAACATTGACAGTGTGGGCGTGGACGATACATATTTGCACAATGTTCTTAGTTTAGTAACTAATTCTGTGGGAATATCAGTGTTCAGAGATAGAGAGAGAGAGAAATTGAGAGGAAGGAGGAGATAGGGAGAAGGACAGAGAGAGGGAGAGGGAGAGAAACACTTCTTTGGACTTTCTCTAGCTCCATCCTTCCCCCCATGGAGATTTATATGCCAAAATGTAAATATAGACTTAAAAGGATGAATAAATCTGTTTTGGTACTTTATTCACATGTGAACTCATAGGTTTAATAAATTTCCTCTTCCAAGATACATCAAAATGATTTGCTCCATTGTTGATTGTATTATTATTGATTTTTATTATTATTGATTATATTATTATAACATTAGCATTTGAATCTGTGAAGTGCTGTAAGACAGTTTGTTAACAATTTGTCATGACACCTCTGCTGGGTAGAAGGATGATACACATCATTATCATTATTATTAAGATTTTCTTTTACAGCTGGTACCATGATAAATGATTTACAGATAAACATAGCAATACTCAAGTTATTTATATTAAGTTAATTAATCATATTGATTTAACATCCTGTTCTGTTATTTAACTTTTCCCCTTTAGATGCTAGTTTAAATCTAACTTTAGAAAAATAAAATTAAGTTCAAATTTTAGAACTCTACATTCATGCCTACATCTCATCTGAAAAATTATTAATATTTTCAGCTCACTTTTAATAACTGTGGTTCCTCTATTAGAGTGACTGTTCCTTCCAAATACTTGAAGTAATTATAGTTGGGGAATAAAAGTATCATATTGACAGTTTTCTTTTGATATTGAAAAGTCCTGTAACTCTACAGTATGTAGTAATCACGTTTTTTTCCTCATCTGTTGTTGACCTCATTTGCAAAATAACCATAAAAAGCTGCCAAATTAGAGATACTAGCACCATTCTTAATTTCTCCTTCATGTAGTCAGTCACCAAGACTGCCACTCTCATCTCCTTTAGGCATTTCAAATAGGTTCTCTTTGCTCTAGCTATAAGCTCAGGTCTATTTCATTTCTTCCCTACTACATACACGGTACCTGTAAGCTCCGTGAAGTCAGGACTTTACTATATTCCTCCCCACTCCATCCTCAACATTCAAGCACAGTTCTTGGAAACAGAATAGCTTGTCATGAATCACTTGTGCAAGGAACACCTTGATCTTCTCCCTCTCTTGTGGCTATTTTCTAAACCTTTGCCACACTGCTATAAGAGAAAGCTCTTACAATGCACATCTGAAACTGCCTTGTCCTCCTTTGCATAGAGTAAATTTGTTGTCCTTCAAGGTAAAGTCCAAGCTCTCTTCCAGGACAAACAAGGCCATGTGTTATATGGGTCCAGTCTAACTCTCCCTCCTTTTACCATATCATCCTTCCAGTGAAACTGACCCCCACTTCTACTGGGTCTGTGTTCTCTCCATGACTCTGTGGCAGCTCCTCATCCACAGTGCTCCTTCGTCTTCCTTCAGGCACTGTTCAGGACCTTTCTTGGGCATTGTCTTTTCTCCAGTGATATCCCTTCCCTCCAGCTTGGTCTGGTGCCTCCTCTATTTTTATAGCTCTTTGTTTCCACATCTCTCATATCATGTTTTACAAAATATGTAAATTGAACGCTCATGCATATCACCCCTAGATTTTAGATTCTCTGAGAGTTGGGACTATATCATATAGTTTTACAACATATGATACATAAAAATGAACAAAGAACTACACAGAGGATAAAATACTGTCAAGTATATAGTGCTAAGGGTGCCATGTATATGGTTTGAGAACACACTGTTATCATCCAAATGAACTTGAACACATCTATTTATTAATTTAAGGATAATTTCCATCCTCTGTAAATGGAAGCTCTTAAACGAGAGCTAGTCTTTTTGATATATATTTTCTTTGGTGCATTGTAATTATACAACATAGTGAGATTCAAAGTGATGCTTCATATATGCACACATCATTGAAAGTATTTCCCTCTGAATCCCATCCTGTTTTCCCCTCCTTCTGCCTTGTACATGTTATCGAGATAGCGGAGTCCTTTTAACTCTCACAGTTTGTGCTGGTGGGTCTAAAATGATAGAATTGCCTAGTATGGTAGCAATGAGTAGGGATAACTGATTGAGACTCCTAGAGCAATGTTATTTATCCTTGCTATCTTGCTATCTAGAGTATATTAAATGTTCTCCTTAGGCTTCTAATTCAGTATGTGTTGCTCAAAATTTAGCTGGGGACATCTATTAATTTCCTTGAACTATACAAATTACCAAATACTGAGACTATTAATACAAACCATCCTGTAATACTTCTCCCCAAAGTGAGGAACCCATATAAACTGGCTATTGTCAGAGGTTGCTTTTGCCCCCAAAACTTTATTTTTAAGCTTATTAGTATGCTATTCCTTCAGGGAAACTAGGTCATATTGTCCTTGATGACCACATTTTCTGAACAGGAGAGAAAAAGAAAAAATGGCAGTTACTATAACTACCAGATATCCTAACTAGTTGCCGTGGCAATAGGTTACTAAGAACATTAAGGCAATGATTAAGTCATCATATTTTTACTATTTTAGTTAATACTAGAAGTTTATATCACAATGGGAAACAACTCCATACTCATTATGAAGGTTATAATAAAAAAGATGGATGATATTGGTATGTGAGAAATTTGGAAATACTGTACATTGCTGGTGGGAATGTAAATTGCTATAGTTGCTATGGAAAGCAGCATAGCCATTCTTTAAAAAATTAAAAATAGAGTTACCATATCATTCAGTGTTTCCACTCCTAAATATATTCTAAAGAGAATGGAACACATATCTATTCAAAATCCTATAAAGAAATGTTCAGGAAGTATTTATAATAGGCAAAAAGTAGAAAATATTCATGAACTAATAAATGGGCAAATAAAATGTAATATATCCACAGAAAAGAGTGAATTTTTGACACATACTGCAACATGGATGATTCCTGGAAAATATTATGCTAAATAACTAAAAACCAAACAAACAAACAAAAACATCATGTATTATATGATTCTATTTATGTCTGTGGGAAATGGGGAGAGGCTGCTAATAGGTATAGAGTTTCTTTTTTGGAGTGATGGAAATATTCTGAAATTAGTTGGATAATGGTAATAGATACATATTGATAATTACAGTACTCTCCCTATAGATAGGGGATATATTCCAAGTGGATGTCTTAAATCATGGATAATACCAAACTCTATACTTCCTATTATTTTTCTTATATGTGCATACCTATGATAAAGTTTAATTTATAAACTAGTCAAAGTAAAATATTAATAGCAATTACTAATCATAACAGAACAATTATAATGTTACTATAATAAAAGTTTACAATGGTGAGCTCTTTCAAAATATCTTATTGTACTGTACTTACCCTTCTTGTATGATGTGCAATAATATAATGCCTGCATGATTAAATAAAGTGAGATAAGTGACATAGGGCTAGGCTACTGCATGGAGGTCCCTTGAGCACAAGCACTAAAGTACCATAATAGTTGATCTGATAACCTAAACAACTACTAAATGACTAAAAGAGAGGTAGCGCATACAGTGTGTATACACTGGATCAAAGGATGATTCGCATCCTGGGCGGGATGGGGAAGACTGGTGTGAGATTTCATCATGCTACTCAGAGCAGTACAGTTTAAAACATAAGAATTGTTTCTTTCTGGAATTTTCCATTCAGTATTTTCTGAGTATGATTGACCATGGGTAACTGAAACCATAGAAAGTGGAACTGTAAGTAAGGAGCAACTACTGTATACTAAAAGCCATGAAAGTGTACACTTTAAGAGTGAATTCTATGATATGTGAATTATAAAAACAAGGAACTCTAGAAGTGAAGTTGATGGGTAATGTTGCTAACTCCAGTAAGAATGGCAATCATCAAGAATACAAATAATAACAAATGCTGGGGAGGTTGTGGGGAAATAGGAACCCTACTACATGTTGGTGGAACTGCAAACTAGTACAGCTGCTATGGAGATCAGAGTGGAGGTTCCTCAGAAGACTGGGAATGGAACTACCATTCAACCCAGCGACAGTGCTCCTGAGCATCTTCCCAAAGGAAATGAAATCAGAATATTATAATGATACTTGCATATCCATGTTAGAGCAGCACAATCTACCACAGCCAAATTTTGGAACCAGCCTAGGTATCCATCAACAGGTGAATGGTTCACAAAGCTTTGGTATATAGAAACACAATGGAATTTTAATCAGTCATAAAGAAGAGCAAAATCATGCATTTGCAGGAAAATGGATGGAAGTTGAGAATATCATACTCAAAAAATGAGTAGATGTATGTTTTCTCCTATATGCGGAAGCTAGAGAGATATTCAGAAATAAGGACATCAGAGAGATGAGCAGGGACTCCAGGGAAATGATTGAGGAAGGTTAGAGAAGGGAGACAGAGTCATAAAGAGTGTAATAGTTGAAATAATGTTATGACTCTATACAGAACTACCACTTCAATATCAAAGACATGGGCTGGGAGGAGGAGGGGAGGGGAGGGCCCAGTGGGGAGCACCACGAGCTGTGTGCATGTGTTTGTCTGGCACTCTGTACCCCAACCTGATGTAGAATTACAATGCACCGAACAAGGTAAAATGTTGCTAAATATTGTATCAATTTACTCTGAATTTTTTTATATTGTGGAGATGAAACTTTTCAAGGGATTTACAAAAAGGACTTGTGATTATACTACTGTATTCATAATACACACACACATACATGCACACATATATATTATATACACAATGCACTTTGCTTCTGTCATTTATTTATTTATTTATTTATTTATTTATTTATTTATTTTAGTAATGGGGATTAAACCCAGGGATATTATACCTCTGAGCTACATCCCAGCCCTTTTTTATTTTTGTTTCAAAATAAGGTCTTGCTAACTTGCTAAGGGTATTGCTAAATTGCTGAGGCTGGCCTTGAACCTGTGATCCTCCTGTCTCAGCCTCCCAAATACTGGAATTGTAGGAGTGCATCACCATACCCAGTTACTCTGGCTTTTAAATATATAAATATGTTTAAAGACAAAGCAAAGTATCACATGAAGTTTTCAACAGATGACTACATGAACTCAGAATTTATTTTTGTGGTGGCTAAATATTAATGAAAGCCATCTAGATTTTTATTTGGTAGGGAAAAACACTGAATTGATTTAAAACACAAAGGAGGGTCGGGCGTGGTGGCGCACGCTTGACTTGTAATCCCAGTACTTTGGGAGGTAGAGACCGGAGGATCCGGGTTCACGGCCAGCCTCAGCTCTCTTGTTCTCTCTCTCTCCCTGTCTCTCTGTCTCTCTGTCTCTCTCTCTCGCTCTCTCTCTCTCTCTCTCTCTCCTTAGTGAGGCCCTCCGCAACTTCGTGAGACAAGGTTTCAAAATAAAGTATAAAAAATAGGGCCGGGGGCGTAGCGCGGAGGTAGAATGCTTCTGGGTTCAAATCCCTGGTACGGCAAAAACAAAACAAAAAAACAACAAAAAAAAACACAAAGGAGGGATTTTTCTTGAAAGTTAGGCTTTAAAAGACTTCTTTAAAACTTTAACTGCAATGGTTGACAGATCTACTTGATATTTCTTTTATGCAAACCTTTATAATTTACAATAAATAAAGTTTTTACATTATTTCTATGAGGAATAAAGTAAAAAATTGAATGGAATAAAATATAGAATGGTTAGAGTTTCAACACTGACCTCCATTTGATTTTTCCCCCCTCAGGAGATAAATGTTTAAATAAGCAATTTCAGTGTTTAGTTTTGTATTCCTTTGGTAAATTCACTTTTCTGCTACCTTGCATAATTTCTTTATAAAATCCTCCAAGACTTTGTAACCTAAAACTCCAAATGGAATGCATATTATTTTCTACACACTTGAAATTAAACAGTATTTTCATTTAACATCCATTTATTTTTATATCTATGACTTTATATTTTAAAACTCTGCTCTAAAGGTTGAAAATACCTTTTGTATTAAAACAGTAAATATTTTCATTTACTGTGCAGGTATCTCCAAGATTAATGCTAATTCAAGGAAATTTTAGAGAGTATATAATGCATCCTAAAAATACATATAGTATTTATACAACTTCAAATTCTCCTTGGGAAGCTGGGCGTGGTGGTGCATGCTTGTAATCCCAGTACTTGGGAGGCTGAGACAGGAGGATCGCAGGTTTGCGGCCGGCCTCAGCTACTTAGTGAGGCCCTTCACAACTTAGTGAGACCCTGTTTCAAAATAAAGAATAAAAATAGGTCTGGGGGTGTAGCTCAGAGGTAGAATGCCCCTGGGTTCCATCCCCAGTACCACATAAAAATAAAAATAAAAATAAAATAAATAAAAAAATCTCCTTGGAAAACAGTGGAAACAAACACTTACATACCTGCCCAATCCCGTGTAGACGTCGTTTTGTTTGATAAGAAAGCAGCAAAATAATTTAATACTGTAATTTCATTTAGGCCTTCTTATCTTTCAGAAATCTAGCTTCGAAATGCTTAAAAGTTTTGCATGCTTTATTAACACAAAAGTGTAAATCAATCCACGATTCACTGTGCACTTGTGACCCTTTGTTTCAACGGCAACCTAATGTTCTATTCAAAATCTTATTTTGAAATCTGCAAAATATGGTGCAGCCTGAGTGGCAAATGGTAATAGAAGCAATCATTTGCATTCAGATCTTTGACGGAGAGGCAGTGTGTACCTAACTTCATCTATTAAGGACTTATATTCTTCAATGGATTCATTTAATTTATTTTACAGGGTAAGTTTTTATGCTTGAATTTCAACCATCAATGACTTTTTGAAATATAGAGTTAAACTTCCCCAGGTACATAGAACAATAAATACAAAATTACTTCTAGATCTTTTATTTTCAAAGTACTCAAAATTTTTCAGGTAATTTATCAAACACCACTAGCATTATTCATAAAAGAAACCCATTTAATTACATATTGAAATAATCTCTTACATTTTATTAAATTATAACCCAAAGCCAGGTGCAGGATAAAAATGGTAGAAATGGTAAAATTAAAATTCTCTCATTATGGATATAATTTACTTTATTTGAAATACAGATACATAGATCTATATTATGTCTAATATTTCTAAGGCACACAGTGATAGAGAAATCAATAATTAATGAACTGAAAGTTCTTATTTGAAATGTCTCCTAATCAGTCATATTTGTAATCTTCTCATATTTTCAGAAAAGAGGCATATTTTTCCTTACATGCATGTTATCCAATTTTTTCTTTGCACAAGAATGCCAAATAACACATGTTAAAAGGAGTAACTGTAAAAATCACACAATGTTTAGATTCCTATAATGTGAGATGGTGTATCAGAGGTGGCGCATGGTAAGCCTGCAGCATCCTTTACATTCTGACGCACATTTTTGCCTTCTTTTTGCACATGTAATTTAGGCTTCGGATGTATTTCTCAATTGCTTGCTGCAGAATAGCTGCAGAACTGAAACAAAACCTTCAGTATAAAAATGACAACCCTTTTGTTTCCACTACATCCGTATTCTGTCATCCACTGGCAGGGAGCTCTCCAGTCATGTTCTCTGCCAGTCCTTACCAGTTTGCCAATTATACAAGCTGCTTCCCAGACATCAGACACAAATTCCACAAGACTGCTGTGCAAGCGTACCCTAATTAACCATCAGCTTAATTAGACAATTTACTGTGTAATTAGCAGGCAATTAGTCAACACCTCTCAGATCTTATTGACTGCTGTGACAGCCTTTCTGTCTTTGCACATTCCCACATTCCAATACACAACAGCGACCATGTTTCTAGCACTCTTAAGCCCTGGACGACATGGTTCTGGATGGAGAAGTGGGTAATATTATATAACAAAAGAAAAAAATCAATATGGAGCCTGTCCAATTATTGAACTGTTTACAAACATCTTTTATTTAATACCAAAAGTCCAAAGTCATGGATACTTTAGTACCTGCTCCAAACTGGCTATAGAGCCCACATCTTTTTTTTTTTTTGCAGTACCAGGATTGAACCCAGGGGCGTTCTACCTCCACGCTACGCCCCTGGCCCTATTTTTTATACATTATTTTGAAACCGGGTCTCACGAGGTGCAGAGGGCCTCACTAAGTAGAGAGAGAGAGAGAGAGAGAGAGCTGAGGTTGGCCGCGAACCCGGATCCTTGGGTCTCCGCCTCCCAAAGTACTGGGATTACAAGCGTGCGCCACCACGCCCAGCCGAGCCCACATCTTAATATGTTCTATTTCATGTTTTAATATAATACACTTTAAATTACTTTGACTATGGATTATTCCTCATGACTGGCTATGCCTAGAGTAATTTGAGTAAATTTTCTGACCTGTGTGTAGGAGATCTACTGGATTTAACTTCACTAATGTTAATAGGAGTTATAGACAAATCCCCCACACACTGATGAAGGTAGTCTGGGGTAGGAAGCATTCTCTAGCTTTGTCTCAATCAACTATGAAAAGGTTCAGAAACCAGAAATAACAACATTGTGTTTTAACATTTACATTAACACTTATTAATTTTACATGAAAAGCATTTTTTAAAAATGCTTTTCTTTGAACCCATGAGTATATCACATAATTTCCACCACTTTTCACAGTGCAATTTCTCACCCCTATAAAATATTTTCTGTTTTCTGGGGATTTCATAATTGGTAACTAATGAGAACCCAACAGCTATAAGGAAGAATGGTATTCAATCTTTTTTTATTTTCAGAAATATTAACAAAAAGGATATAATGTACTGAATGATTCTGAAGATATAAAATCTTCTCTTAATGGAAAAGAACAGAAAGGAAGGATTTGTGACCACTCCTTCATAGCCTAATGGGTTGCCATCTACATTTCCTGATATCCAGTAAGCTTCAATAATTATAAACCACTTATGACAACAGTTATCCTTGTATTGTTTAATCTTTCTCATTAGCAACAATTTTCTCATTTTGAATATCAGGGTGGGAAATTTCCAGGCAAGGAAAAAAGTGAGAGGGCACAAGTTGGAGGAACCTAGAGAAGGCCAGAGAGGCCACAGCTTAATTGCCACAAGGAAGAGTAAGATGAGAAGAGATTCAAGAAACAGACAGGGGCTACATGACAAAATGATTCTGGATTTTAACTTAAGCGGTATGGGGAACCATTACAATGCTTTCAGCAAAGAAAGGACATGATCTGATTTCAGCTGTATGAGAGCAGTCTGGCTGCCAGTGGAGCTGGAACGGAGGACCAGAGTGGAAGCAGCAAGACTGGTATAAGATTGCGTGAGAAATGAAGGGCCTTCAGTGTGGATGGAACTAATGGAGGCATTTATTTTCTACACTTCTAAAGATTATACAACTTTTAATTTTCAGTCTATATAGAGATTATGGTAACAAGAATTATTAATTTTACTGATATGGTCATTTATATGTTAAGAATCATTTTGATATCTTTTATATTTAAAAAATCAATCTGAGCATTATTAGAATACTGTAAGTAAAAAAACAAAAACATGCCACTCTTACTTTATGAGTGAACATGCAGGAGTTTAGAGAACTTAAGTAATTTATTGACAGTCACATGATTTAGGAAAGAGGTGACCCCAATTATTTCTTCAAATAAGAAAGACACCATTGTAACACTGCAGTAATAACTAACATAGAATTCACTGTGAAAATCACACTTTAAAATTTTAAGAACATATTTTACCTCTCCGGCTGTCTGCATGCAAGTCTGTCTTTTTCTCTTTTCATTTTATGATACTTAACAAGAGAATGTCTGTATAAATTTCATTTACCTCTGGTTCCCTGTTATCTATACAACCCCACTTCTCTTTCAATTGATCAAGAGATGACTTCAAAATGCAATGTCAATGTCATTTAAAAACTGCATACAACAAAGTGGCTGCCTATCTATGTTGAGTATGGTAAAGATCAAAACACAGTAGTCTTTTCTTATCCACAGTTTTACTTTCTGCAGTTTCAGTTGCCCATGGACCATCATGATCCAAAATATTAAATTTCCAGAAATAAATAATTCATAAGTTTTAAATTGCATACCATTTCTGAGTAACATGATGAAATGTCATACTCTCCTGCTCCATCCTGCCCAGGATAGGAATCATCCCTTTGACAAGTGTATCCCAATGTATGTATTATCTTTCCATTAGTTATTTAGTAGTTGTCTTGGTTGTCAGATTGACTCTCATGTTATGCTTGTGTTCAGGTAACTTTTTTTTTTTTTTGGTACTGAGGATTAAACCCAGGGGATTTTACCTCCAAGATATACTCCCAGCCATTTTTATTTTTATTTGAAACAGGGTCTCACTTAG
This sequence comes from Glis glis, assembly GCA_004027185.1. Lineage (NCBI taxonomy): Eukaryota > Metazoa > Chordata > Mammalia > Rodentia > Gliridae > Glis > Glis glis. Next base: position 17,310 of record PVJS01001123.1, on the reverse strand, counting down.
TTGCTGAAGGTCTCACTAAATTGCTGAGGGGTTTCACTAAGTTGCTGAGGTAGGCCTCTAACCTGCGATCCTCCTCTCTCAGCTTCTCACATACTGGGTGGGGTCACACCCCACTACAAGTAACTTTTATATAGTAACGTAACCCTGTATCACAATGTCTGTATCATTTCCTTCACTTTTTCTGTAGGCATTGCATCATCTCACATCATCACAAGAATAAACTCAGTGCATTACAATAAGATATTTTGAGAGGGAAAGAAGCTACCCTGACATAATTTTTTCTATAGTATATTGCTAAAATTGTTCTATGTTATTATTAGTTATTGTTGTTGATCTGTTACTATGCCAAATATATAAATTAAACTCTATCATAGATATCTCTGCAAAGGAAAAAAAACACATGGTATATTTAGAGTTTGGTACTATCCTCGATTGTAAGCATCCACGGGGGGGGTATCTTAGAACATATCCCCCACAGATGAGGGGAGATTTCTGTATGCTTAGGCAACCTCACAGAATTCCAGTTACCACGAGCAAAATGGAGCATGAACTCCAGCTGTGGTGCCTGAAATCCATCCTTACAGTTGCAATACAGCTGTGCTTCCGGTGGCTCAGCCAATGACTGAGCAGGGCAGAGATACAAGGCAGGTACTTTCCCAAGAGACTCAAGGACATACCTCTGGCTCTGCCTAGGTTTTCATAGACTGCAACAACCTTCCTTCTTTCTCTCCTTCAAGCAGGGACAGACATATCTCTATGTTATATCTTTCCCAGCCTTCCTCACCTCCCTTCATATTTTCTCCTGTAAATATTTCACCTGATAAAATCCATGCATAGGAACCGGGTGTGGTGGCACACACCTGTAATCCCACTACTTGGGAGACTGACACAGAAGAATCAGTGGTTGAAGGCCAGCCTCAGTAATTTAGACACTGTTTCAAAATAAAAAATAAAATAGGGCTGGGGGTGTAGCTTAGATGTAAAATGCCTCTGGGTTCAATCTTCAGTACCAAAAAATTTACGCATGCATATTTAATCCTATCTTAGCAACTGTTCCTTGGAAGACATGGAGTAAAACCAGTTGCTATATTAAAAAAAATTTCATGACACACTAATTTAGAGAAATAAATAAACTCAGTATGAGGGAATTTTATGAAATATAAGAGTTTTTAAAAATGTGTGTGCATGTAATTAATGTCAAAATTAAAATTTGACATAGATACTAAAAGGATATTAAAATGTACATTTTGTCTGAGACCTTGAGGGACACTGAAATTAATTACATAAATAAATTTTTCCCTTGCAGGAACATCCACAGACAAAAATCTGTTTAGGGAACTCCTCTACCCTTCATTCTAATAAGGATACAAAAAGTTAGGGTACTGCTGAATAATCAACTGGTTTCTTTGGAGTATGCTGATAGTGTGTTCTAAGTCCCACTTCCATCCAAAGCTCCAAGAGGGGAGTTAAAAAAGAAACATCTCAGGACACTTTGTTTGTGTGGCCTGCAGCTTTTTCTTTTCCTCTCTGGAGCATGGTGTGTAGTGTACAGCATCCCACCATGCCTGACATATCTAAAAGATAAGGTCTCAGTTGACTGGGCAGATGATGAGCCAAAAGAGATATGCCTTTATGGCAAGCAATCTGCATTCTAAGATTTGTCAGGATAAAGCAAATGTAAATTTTTCCCATGATAAAGGATTCATATAAAATAAGACAGTGTGAGGTCATCTCAAGCTCTATTAAATAGGGGAAGGCAAACAAATCCCAGCAGAGAAAAGTTAAAGCACTGAATGGGTTGCTAAGAGTTGAACAGCAAGTTAACTATAAATATCCGCAGTATTGCTGAACAAGTTATTATGTTCCAAAATAAAATTTTGGATTAGAAGGGCCTTGTGGACTCCTTCATTTGTAAGGCCTGAAGGTCATAGGACCTGACTTTCAGAGACTTACATTCAGGCAAGGAAAATGTAGCACACTTGAAAAGAACCTATTCAATCTTATAGCAATTTAGCACAGTCCTGTAAAAGCTCAGAGACTGTAGAGAAAGATAGCCATTGGTTAATGAAGGCACAGAGGACTTGAGTGACCGTTGGTCCTTTAATATTAGAATATCATATATATCTTCTTATGAATGAAGAATGGCAAAACTAAGGTATAACTGATAGCTTAACATAAGCCAGGTGATTACATTTTCTTTTTCAGAAAAGAGTCTGTGGGAGGAAGTGAAAGTTGTTAAAATAGTTAATGAAAGTTATATTATGATTAACAGTGGCTTCTATATTGAATTATTAAATCCTCTGTTTAAAATCTCTTCATGTTCCCATGGTCCCTGTTATCTATATAATCACATTCAGATTCCTAGTCTGATAGGACTTTCCCATTATCTCTGTTACTGATGCCATTTTATGAGATATCATGCTGAATTTTAAATATGTTTGGCATTCTCATGACCATAGATGTGCATGTACATCCCTTCTGCCTATAATAAAGTCACAGGTCAAACGTGTCTGTTTTCCTTTATTAAAAAATAAAGAAAAATACTACTAATTTAGGAAAAATTTTAGTTGAAAATAATTCCTGTTGCCTTATGTTTGCATTCAGTCATCTTGTATCATTTGGTGAATATACTTTCTGAAATAAAGTTTAAGTTCCCTGGAACAAAGACTATTTATTTACACACACACATACACATGTATGCACATACATGTACATTCATGGTTAGTGTCAGATGTTTGAATGAATAAGATTTTAAAAAAGAGTGTATATAAAGGACATTAGTAAGAGATATTATGTTGCATTGAGGTTAGTGATATACCTAAAAATATCACTTATAGGTAATGGCATTTTTAGGTAAATTTTACTTTTAATAGAGGATGAATCTGGCAGAAAAGAAGTGAGAAACTGTTCCAAACATAGAAGATATTATGAGAAATCATGCAGACAAATAAGTAGAGAGTTATTAAAAGGGATTAGCTGAAGAGAATCAGAGAAGAAAGTAGGGTAAGAAAAATCAATTGGTATGTTAATGGACAGTTTGACTATTTCTCCAAAATTATCAGTAGCTTTCTTGAATTAATGACACCTTATTGTCTTATGACATCTTATTTTGGAAGCAGTGGAGATTGAATATGAAGTATATTCGAAATTCTATAAGAAAAAGTATAAATATAACTACGATTTTACTAAAAATCGAATAAATCCTATAACAAAATAGCCAAAGTAGGTATATCTTTAATGAAAATTTGACAGTAAGATAATCACAATTTTATATTTAAAGTTTTCTGAAAGAAGAAAAATATCCCTACACAATAATGACTAGAATCTTGTTAAAAAGCAATAGAGAAAAAAACAAAGGTGAAGAAAATATTATGGAATTCAATCCATCTTAATTTCAACAAAAGATTGTATCATCTGCATATACCCCCAATAAGGAGATTTTTAACTAGTTGAATTTAAAATATGTAAAAGAAATATATAAGATATCATAAGGGCAAAACAAATTTCTTATATAGCAGAACTGTACTTTAAGGAAATTTCTATTAGCAATAATTATGAGAAATCTCCACTAACATTGACCAGTTGCTTTTAAAAAAGAAAGGCCCAAATGCAGTGGTGTAAGCCTGTACTCCCAGTCTCTTGGGAGGCTGAGGCAGGAGGATTACAAGTTCAAGACCAGCCTGGATGACTTAGTAAGACCCTGTTTTATAGTAAATTAAAAAGGGCTGGGGATATAGCTCGGTGGCAGAGTTCCCCTGGGTTCAATCCCCAGGGGGGGGGGGGAGGAAGGAAGGAAGGAAGGAAGGAAGGAAGGAAGGAAGGAAGGAAGGAAGGAAAGAAGGAATTTTCCATTACAAGGTAGTTTCATCCACCAGCTAACCCATATAAAAATTGTACACGTCAATTTATATTATTAAAAAGTCTATTTGAATCTCACCTTGTCCACTCTACCAAAATGATTAACTAATTAACAAGTGTGAATTCACAGCCTGAAACGGAAAAGAGGTGAAGATGTAATTATATTGGAAAATTGATTACCCTGCTTCATAGTCAACTAGCCCAAATTTGAAATAGAATGTAAAAATCATTTGGAGCAATTTCAATAACTTTAACAATATACATAGTTAAAAATATTGTTTAGGCTAATCTTTTAAAAAAATTGCTTAGTATTAGCAATACATTCATTAACTTGTGTCTACAAACATCTTAATTTATATTTTCCATTTAACAAACTAAGTCTAGTAAGCATGGCATGGCTGGCAACAAAGATTAATTTAGAACATTGAGGAAAGACAATTGTGTATTTATAGATTCTCATTTGCAAAACTGAGCTTCAGTATTGAACATGTACACACAGGTGAGTGTGTAAGTGCACACACAAGCACACGCTCGATTCTTTTGTTGTTGAAGATATGAGGGTTACTTTACAGAAAAACCTGTTAAATGGTTGTGAACACTTGGGTGAAATGTCCCATAGGACTAGTACACATGGATTATAGCCTTTTAATAAACTCCTTCTTTATAACTTGAGGATAAGTCAATTTTATGAATTTCAATAAAAAGAAATATAAATAATAATGAAATAACCTAGCCAGATGACAAGCTATTAGTACACAGAAATCATTTTGGTTTTTATCATGGTAAAGGCCTCCCAGATGAGTTTACAATAATCATAACCACTTAGTTAATGCACAAGTATATATCAGGAGAACATTACACAAGAAATAGAAGTTAATTATATACAAAATTTGAAGCTAGAATGATAGCAGTGAAAACAATAGGTTGCACTGTTATTCATGAATTGTTTCATAAGCTTTTATGATGAGGTCATAACAACATTTTAATAATAATAAATCAATTTGATTTAGTGCTTTAAAAAATCTGAATCTTTATTTCTAATAAGGCCTTCCAAAATGAGTTACAGAAGTCAATGTGATGTTTTGTATTGTAATCCACAGTGCACTGGCCAGGCTGTAAAGTAGTAAATTTGTTTTAAATGTACCATTTATGATTTACTATTTATAAGTTTGTAATTTATTTTAAATTGATTTTCATTAAATAAAATGTATGAAATTTTTGGTTTTAAATATTGATTTTAGGATTTACAGCTCTGAAAACATTATTCCTCAGTTCTTGTCTTCTTGGTTGGTGCTAGCAATTTGTGCATTTTGTGTAAATGCAGGCACAACTTCCTCTCAATTAAGATAATGTGGATTGAAGCAAGTTTCTTGAAATCCACATGGGAGAACAGACAACCTACATGGTGAAAAGTCTGCAAATCTTGTTATGGGAGGAAAACCAGGACTATTTAGAAAAGAAAAAGAAAAAGGCTTCTGGATGGGACATGAGAGCTGTCTCCAAGTAACTGAAGAGCTGTCACATGGAATTGTGGTTCAAATTAGAATCCTGTAATTACTCTTTCCTCTAACAAATATGTATTGAGTCCTTCCTATTTGCCAGACATTGTTGTTGGCACTGGTCATACCATAGTGAGCAACAAAGACAGTATCCCTCTTCTTATGGAGTCTATTTCAAGTGGCTGAAACAGAAAACAAAGACATAAAGAAGTAATTGATCAAGAGCATGGCAGGTTAATACAGTGAAAGGTACAGTGAAGAAAAAAATCCACCTGCTTAATATGGCAGACAAGACCAGGTCCTGAATGGTCAGCAAAGGCTTGTCTGAGGAGGTAGCTATTGATCTGAGAACTGAATGAGAAGCAAGAGCCAGTCACATTAAGATCTGAGGCAGAGCACGCTAGGCAGAGCAAATGCTAAGCAAACCGGCCCTAAGAGAGGGGGAGGCTGCCATGTTGGAGAACTAGAAAGAGAGCCAGTGTGGCTGGAGAAAAATGGCATAGGGGAATTGGCATTGAATGACAGTAGATTCTTGGAAGGTTTTAAATAAAAATGCCCCCCTCACTGAAATTAATATGTAATTTGAAGTTCTCAAGAGAAATACAAAGCATAGACAGGTGGCAGAGCGCCAGCAGGAGGAAAACCCTCAGTGCCCTTGCTCCAGCTAACTCCAGGCCTCTGCAGAACACTGATGGGAAATGCCTTCATTTTAGAAAAAGGAACAGGGTTCGGAAAGGATAAAACAGAAAACATCCTATTTTAGTGAAAAGAGCTGGGACTTGTATCAATGAGACTTTGGTTCAAATCCTGATGTGGTGGAGTTAAGCCTTTAAATGAGAGGAGTCATTTCCATGCTTTTCCGTTCTGATCTGATCTTATGACTTGTCCTATCAACAGAATACAATGAAAATGATATTGTGCAACTTCTGAGCCTCAGCCTCAAAATGACTTGCAATTTCTCCCCTTGTATTTTTGGAACCAGTACCGCTGCCTTGCGGACAAGCCCAGTGTAGTCTCTTTGATGATGAGACCACCTGGAAATAAGAGCCTCCTCATGCCAGCTGAGGACCTGGGCATGCGAATGAAGCCATCAAGGAGCAACCAAGTAGTCTGTCAACTGATCGCAAATGCATGAGTGGCAACAACTAACACCAGTGGAGCAAAGACGAGCCATCCAGCCCAGCCCTGCCTACTTTGCCAAACTATAGAAACAAGAGCAGATAACTTACTGCTGCTTTGAGCCATCAAATCATGGGGTAGTTTGATATGCAGCAAAAGACAAATGATACAGTAATCTTTATGCTTGCTAGCAAAACAAATTTAAAAATGCATGGTATTGGCTTTGAGGTGGGCAGAAGCTTGAGAAACCAAGAATAGGCTGATTGTAAATGCTGGAAAAATGTAGAAAAAATCCTAGATCAGTGACCATATACTGGGGAAAAAACTGAAAGACAAAACATACAAAAACCCAAGTATCTAGTGTAGTTCTTTGAGGCTTACAATGTGGCACAAAAAATTTTATTCGGGGCTGGGAAAAGAGCAGCCTGTATTATGTGGTGACAGAGCAACTGGCAAGAATATTTCTGGTGATAACTAAGAAAATAGAAAACGTACATAATGGTGTTTGTGGATCTGACTCATGCATTCTCTAGACAGAATGAGGAAAGTGTTAGTGGAGTGTTTCTAAGCAAGTATAATAAGGTACTGTGAAAGAAGAAAGAGCTAGAGAAGGATATGTTTAATTTGCTAAGTAAAACTTAGAGCAAATCAAAAGGGCCAGTGCCTGCTGAGCTAGAAAGTAAAGGTATTCTTCATAATGAGTCTCTCCTAGAGGGAAAAAGAGTCTCAGAGGAAAGTACACCAGAGGAAAGATCACATCAAGAGTGTTGCAGTAAGACGGTGTTAGGACTCTAGAAAGATTTAAGGCAGGTCCCAGTAGAATCTCTCAGGTAGACAATAGGGTTCTAAGATGCTGAAGGACATTGTGCCACAGTAGCGAGACCTATCCAAGCTTGAAAGAAGTCTGTTTCAAAAAGAATTATGGATGTGGCATGGAGTCAGTCTTTAATAGGCTTTTTTAAAATTTAGGAGAGTTTGTGATATCACCATGAGTTAGGAGTAAAAGGAACAATTCAAAATAAAGAGAGGAATAGGGGATAGGAACTGCCAGGAAACATACTCAACTGTCAATATGGGCTATCAGTGACCATATACTGGGGAAAAAACTGAAAAACAAAACATACAAAAACCCAAACCTCAGAACCAACAGCCCAGAGGGTAGAGCCATTAGAAGATAGGAACTATGAATTAGGGAACCACTACCAGGGAACAGAAATAGATCCTAAAAAAGAAACCTTCCCCATCCCTGGAGTAGGGGCCCTGAAAACATGCCAAACTGAATTTCAGATTTGCTATGGAAAACTGATTGCTACGTGTCTCCCATTTTCCCTATTTCTGAATAAGAGTATCTAGTGTAGTTCTTTACAATATCATTTTATGTTGGGTGTATGGGACTAGATAATTTGTTTTTCTATTTCACAGAATCCTGGATAAAGAGAAGCTGAATACTAGTGACCTCATGTGCATTTGGACCCAATGTAGATCACAAGATGCTGAGGCTTCATGCCATGATGTTGATCATAATGCCATGATTAGACAATATTGTAGGTCTCTTAGAAAGGGATAGATGCATTTTTGCATATGGGAAGAGTGCAAATTACTGCTATCAGAGGGCAATTTAAGACTGTTTTCAAAGGTGGCTTCAATCTGTATTTATGCCCCTTTGTGATAGAATTTTATGGTTCTTCTCATCAGTAAGTGAGTGGTATTTACCTACTTCTCGAGTATAAACTGGATGGTATTTACCTACTTCTTGAGTAAAAACTTATTTTTTGATTTGCTTTGATTAAAAAAAACCCTGATGGAAGTGACAGTATGCTCTTTGGGGTCTTTGTCTTAAGGGACTTTTGGCTTCTGCTCCTGTCCTCCTAGAGCACTGCCACCTTATAAACAAGTCTTAACCAGCCTCCTGGATGGTGAGACACCACAGGAAGGGACATTATGAAGGAAGGGGCATCCATTTCATCAATTACAGCCATCACACCTGAGGCTTCTGACTCCTTAGTGACAACATCTTGTCAGTACCCACATATCTATCAACAGATTGTGGGGCAGGAAATGAGCCCCAGAGACACCATGAGAAACAGAAGAGCTGTTCATGAGCTCAACCCACATTGCCAACATACATGATTTTGAGCAGATACGTAATTGTTGTGTTAAGTCCTGGCCAATGTATTTAACTTTCTCAGACTATTCATCTGAAAAAGAAAATACTGCCTAGCTTATAGGGATATTTTGAAGATTAAGTGAGATAAAAGGCATTTAGTCTGTCCATTCTAGACACTCAAGGAACAATAGTGAATATTATATGAATGATAATAACTATAGCAACAACAACAACCTACAATATTAAACCTGTCCCAGATAGTGATCTAGAAACAGCTTTGGATGGAGACTGGAGTCTCCCAGGCCAAATTTATTTTCCATACATTACACTGCCTCTCAATACATGCTATCCTTGATCTAAGATATTTATTTACTTGGAAGTATATTTTTAAACCAATGATTCATTTGTATTAATAAGCTATACTAATTTATTCCATGTATCTCAGAGGGCAGAACTATACATAAAACATGGATGGAACTTACAAGAAGGCTGAAGAAGGCTGATTTGTGGTCAATATGAGGAATGTATTTCTTTTTGTTTTTTGGGGTTTTTTTTGGTACTGGGGATTGAACCCAGGGGCATTCTACCTCTGAGCTACATCCCCAGTCCTTTTTATAATTTATTTTCAAACAGAGTCTTGCTAAGTTTCTGGGGCTGGCCTTGAACTTGCAATATTCCTTTCTCTACCTCCCAGGTATTGGGATTACAGGTGTGTACCACCATGCCTGGCTGGAATGTATTTCTAAAATAGACCTTTCCATAGCATAACAGGCTTTATTATCTTATAGACCTAGCATATTCCTTATCAACAAAATTACCCAATAACAGGTTTCATTTCTTCTGTCAGGACTACTGACACATGAGCTTAAATAGTTGAACTAGATAATTTTTATGTGCTTTCCCAATATTATGTTATTCTTATTTTATTTTCTCAATAATACTCAGTATTTTAAAGGCTTAGTCAACAACCTAAGTCTAAAGTATAATCTGTGCATTAGGAATTCCACTGATGTTTTCACTTTTAGACAAGTATAGATACATTATAGAAACATAGGATATGAAAAATTTTAAATTGGCCTTTTCTTCTTTGATTTAGATCAATACTCAGAACAATCAATTGTCATATGTGATAACTATCTGTTCATATGGATGGATAAAAAATTCAATGTGTTTGTGGTAAAAAAATCTATTCATTTATTAATTCATTTATCCAATAAATATTTATGAAACATTTATCAAACCCTTCCTATAAGCTAAGCATTGTGCCATGTGGTATAAGGCTGTATTTTACAGAAAAAGCTATAATCAATACTTTGACTCCAAAGAAATAATGAAGAGCCTTAAATATTTTCAGCATTTCAGTACTTTATGTTGGGAGAGACCCATTATGCATTTGCCTATCATCTGATACTTATTAAAACAAAATACAGTTATTCAAGAATTTTTCTTGCTAAAAATCAATCGCAAGTTTAATGTATACATACATTTGCTGTATAGAATGTGTAATTCTCTGAGAGGACAATACTTATGGAGATGATTAATGAAAACAAACTTTTTTTATCTATTTCCTTTAGATAAAATGTGAACACAGGTCAGGGGTTTTATGTGAAGTCCAAACCATTTCTAATATTCCCAGTTAAGCAGAGTACTTCTCTATTTTGTCATGATAATTTAGCTGTAATCAGGCTTGACAGGTTGATTTCTCTCCCACCAATTTTATTTAAACTTGAACACAATATATATTTATGTAGAAAAATTATGCAGTATAAGATTATAATTATATTTTAAATATCATTTTATCATCTTGTAAAACATAAATAGAATCTCAAGAAAAGCAATCTAGTTATTTGGGGACTTTCTTAGAAAAACTGATTTGGGAAGGAAGAATATAGTTAATAAAACTCATCTTTGATGTTATTTAACAAAAAAGCAAACACAGATCCTTTTATATTTGACATTAAAATTCTGATCATTTGCCTCCCTAAAGAAAGCACATACAGCTTTTATACAGACTGCACAGTAAAGAATAATAATATTTCTGTTTACTGAGATATCAACTGGCATTTCACTGTAAGTCAATGCTCTATCGTTGCTACAGCATATTAGACCTCAATCTGGCAACTACAAATGTCAAGAGTATAAAAAGAAATATAGGATGAATCAAAAGCATGTTCCAGCCCCCCCAGAATAAAAAAGGGAAACAAAGTTCACCTAAACGTATTTGCTGCAAAAATCAGTGCAATATTCAGCTGTCAATCTAGAAAAACAAGGGAGCCACACTGTCAGTAGGACAGGATAATAAAATTTCCAGCAGATGTTCAGGCAGGGCTCTAATTTTTGCTGAACTCCCTTGGCAAGCATTTAATTTCTTTATCATATGCAGGCTCGGCAAATTGTACTTCATCAAAACTGTATTGTGAAGTATTAATATTTCACATGATAACAAAACTCCATAGACTAACCTTTGTCATATTAAGAGCATCCAAATTTCAAATGTCAAGATTCTGAATTTTAATATGTTTTTAAATAGATTCTTGAATTGGCCTAATAAACTATAGGAAGGCTAATCTCAATTGGTTATGCTATAATGTTCGATAAATATATAGTACATATAGTATTTTAATAGCTAGCTTTGGTAAAAGTCTGTGGAAGGAACATACGTAAGATGTTGTACACTACAACATTTCATCAATAAGAAAGCAGAGAAGTTCTTAGGACATAATTACATATTCACAATGGATTTATTCACTAATTAGGGACCACATAAGAAACTAGATTATAGTTCTCTATGAGACAAATAGGCTATTCTGAAAACTCATGTATAGGAAGTGATCTTTTTGGAAAATGACAATATTTTAAATGCAAGGTGGCATCATTATTTTTGTCATTTGTAATCTACAAAATATGTTTAAAATGATCTTTGCACATTATTTTGGTACCCATTATCAAAGTAAGTAAAGTAGGCTTCTGAAAAGCCTCCCATTATTATGTTTCATGTGCCAAATTTAATTTGCATTTGTTCATAACTTCTCTTTTGAACCTGCATCACAGACTTGTGAATTGGTAGAGTCAATTCAAATTGGAGGTTTAGAAGGAAGTTAGCATCCATGTTTTTTTCTACTGGTGATACTAATAAAGGCAACTGCTCCTAGGTTACCAAAAGACACAGCATCCTAAATCAATGCATGTCACCAACAGAGGAAAGATGGATGTATTTTATTAATCAGAATTCAATTTTTGTAGGCAAAGAAAACAAATCCAAAGCAAATACCTCTTTTTGGCCATAATTCTTCACTTATACCTGATTAAACACATATTTCTGCTTACATTAATGTATTTTAAAATAGCATAGCTAATATAATTATTAAATGCTATCTGGGACTGTTTTCCTCAGCAGATTAAACATTTGATTACAGCTTTGCATTAACTCTTAAAGGATGAATTGAAACAAAGTCAAATATATTGTTAATATTCTAGAAGATTGTAAACAATTGATTTATGATATTCCAAAGCTGAATGTAATCTATTCTGTTCATTCTGAAACTCTTTTTAATGGAAAGCTTTCTAAATATTTAGTCTATTTATTAGAAAAAAAGAATCTCCATTTTGGTATTTAAATATAAAAATGTTTATGAAGATTTTTTCCTGCATTGATTTTTCTAACTTTTGTGGATTCTCTAGAATTTCTTGACCACACTTATATACAACATCTTGTAAAGTTGTCAGAGTAAGACAGTTGTAATGTTTTAGCCATAATAATGCCAGCTATTGATCCTAGTAAGAAAAGAAAGAGGGAGAGAATGTGCTTAATGGGGCATGTTTGTTCTCTATTATTTTCTTTGCCTAAGGATAAGGCTGATTTAAATAATGATACTCTTTTCTTAGTTGCTAGATTCATACATTCTTAGACATTAATTATTACTAACTACCAGTTAGCACTAAATACATTGAGAAGCCTAGGGTCTAATATTTTATCAATAATTGGTTTTAAGGATTATTAAAATTTTCTGCTCTTTTTAAATTCAAAACCATATAGGGTTTCTCACCTTCCACTGCATAAATCATCATACTTTTGAAACATGCATTTATACGCTTTGTGCACGTTAAAGAATCAATGTCAACTTTAATGGGCGGTCTGTTTCCTACTAAGCATGTCCATTCTGGTCTGAGTACAATCATAATGTCACATGAAACCCAGGGTATGTGTTTCTTGAGAAAAGCTTCTATAGCTAAACATACATAAAAAATTCTTACTACCCTCCAAAAAAATTACAGTGAGTTGAGACATATGTCCTCATTTACACACATCCAAAAATCACAAAATAATTAATAATGTCAAAACAGAAACTTTACAAATAGAACTAGCATATAATCCAGTAATCCTTCTACTGGGTATACATTCAAAGGAAATGAAATCAATATGTCAAGCAGACATCTGCACTCCCATGCTCATTGTAGTATGATCACAATAGCCAAAAAATGGAAACACTTAAGTGTCCATCAACTCAAGAATGGGTAAAGAAAAGGTATTACATATGAACAATGGAATACTATATAGCCATATAAAAGAATGGAATATCGTCATTTCATTCATACAACAATATGAATGGTCCTAGAGATCACTAAGTAAAATAAGCCAGACACAGAAAGACAAGTACCACATGATCTTAATGTGGAAACTAAAAAAGTTGATCTCATAAAGAAATTTAGATTAGTGATTACCAGAGACTAGATAGAATAAGAGGGAAAAAGAGATGGGAGAGGTTAATCAATGCATACTAGGCTACAATTAGACAGGAGTAAGACATTATGTGGTGCTATTGCATTGTAAGGTGACCAGAGAAAACAATAATGTACTATGTATTTCAGAAAGGTGGAGGAAAGGAAGTTGAATGATTTTACCATAAAGAAATGATAAATATTTGAGGAGATAGATAAATCAGATAACCTGATTTAAACATTGCACAGTGTATACATGTATCAAACCATCATTGGGTAGTTTATTTATATGCATAATTTTTATGCGTCCTTGAAAAAATCAGGAGTTTGTGATTAAGTGAAATGTCACTGTTATACTATTTATATTTGTGATGCTTCCTAGACAATATAAAATGAGCAGTATATGCCATATACTTCCTTCCATGGGATAGAGAGAATGAAAGGAAATTAAAGTCTGATGTGCAAAGGTAGGTCTTGCAAAATAGTTTAATAATTATTATATCTTGGTCAAAAATCTTCCCATTATATATTACTTATGCCTCAATTAAAATACCTGCCACACATTCTGGCATGACTTCAAGAATATATTCTTACCTTATCAAGAGAGAAAGTTTTTGTGAGGGCAAAACCCCATCCCGCTTCAAAAGCTCTTCGAATCATTGATGTGCTGGTAGCTGGGGTTGCACTAGCAAGACCAAAAGGATTTATAAACTTCAATCCAGCCATTTCCACACTGATGTCCACCAGGTCAATAGGCGTGTAAAAGAGGGGCAGTTGAGGCTTGTCAGGCACGGAAGCTCCATACAGTGACTGCAAAGAGCAAACAACCAACAATTGCTCTTGTATCACATCGGCACTATCTGTGCAATCTTTTAGAAAAATCACTTCAACATAGCATTAGAATTAAAATAGATTACATGGGTCTGTTCACAACAATGAAAACTGGCCAAAAGTCAGTTAGCAGAGCTAATATATAATTCATATATAATTACCATCTTTTTCCAATTTAAAAGGCAGTATAGAGGGTATTAACAGAAATAAAAAACAATTAAACAAACAAACAACTCTATTTAAAACATACTGAGATTCAAACACAAGAGGGAATAATTTTAGAATTTATCTCCCTGGTTCCCATTAACCCAGTCTCTTTGTACTTAATTTATGAAAATGTTCAAGTGCTCAGAGATATGGGCAACAGCAAGTCAGGAGGCCCAAATTCAATTTCCAGTCTTCTTACCCCTGTTTATGTGATTTTAGGAAGGCCACCTAACATGTCCTTGTGTTTTCTCCTCTATAGTTTTCAGTACAACAGTAGGAATGTGGGTGGCCTAATTTCTGACCTCATAGGGATATTGAAAAATGCAGGAACTCATAAGCCACAGGGAGACATCTAATTTAGAAAGTGGGTAATGTACTCATGTGCATTAAGGGAGTTTGTTTTTTTCAGAAACCAAACAGGTACCAACTAGTTTATATTGAAATCTTCAACTGGTACTAGAAACTTAACATTTACTTTGTCAATAGTCATTGGAATAATGCTACTTTGCAGGACTACAGGAAAGATTTGATGAAAACACTTATGCATAGCACTTGGCACACTGAAGCATAGTTGGCACTTGCTAATTATTGTCTTCTCTTTTTCTCTTCTCTTCCTCCATCAGTCCCTCTCTCCCTATCTTCCTTTTTTCTCAGTTTATCTCTTAAAGACAAATAATACTGGAAAATACTAAAAGAATGAATTTTCTCAGCCAAAGTAGTTACTGAATGGACAGGGCTAGTTAATTCAAAAGTAGAACTCCTTTCACTTGTGAATCATCACTCAAAAGAAAAGTTACTTGAGCAGAACTTTAATTTTATAGGACTGTGTCTTGTGTAGATAAAGATTTCCATGACTCTCATAGAAATTCTTTCTACTCCTCCACCATTTATAATGAAAAGTAAAGCTCACTTAATATGTAAAAAGGCAGCAAACTTGTCCACTGAAATACCATTGTGTTTCTGTTTTTTTACACAGAGGTGCCTGATGGTATCCTGGCTTCAGCCATGGCACGCACTTTCTGCTAAAGATGTGCTGGGGGTCAAGGCAAATTTCTTTTCCTTCCTCCCTCCCTCCCTCCTTCCTTCCTTCCTTCCTTCCTTCCTTCCTTCCTTCCTTCCTTCCCTCCCTCCCTCCTTCCCTCCCTCCTTCCTTCCTTCCTTCCTTCCTTCCTTCCTTCCCTCCCTCCCTCCCTCCCTCCCTCCCTCCTTCCTTCCTTCCTTCCTTCCCTCCTTCCTTCCTTCCTTCCTTCCTTCGCATTGCTGGAGATGGAACTCAGAGCCTTGCACATGCTAGGCAAGGATTCTGCTACTGCGCTACATCTACAGCCCTACCAGTATATTTATGAGTACTGGGTAATCTGCTTATGAAGATATTTCTTCCCTTCTGTCCTTGCATGGAATTGCAATACAATGAAAAGGATTCAAAGCAAAGACAAGAGCTAGAATGTATAATATAGGGAAGTGAGGGGATAATTTCAGGGTGTGTGTGTGTGGACATGTATGCCCATGTAGGTACATACAAGATGGTTGTGGAAGAAAACCACATTTTCTTAGCTCTGTATGACAAAAATTTAAAACCCCACTAAGTGAAGATTAGGATAAAGAGCTTGCTCAATAGCATCCTCCACAGACTGTTCTGAATTGACCTTTTCAGTTATATTACTATTCCTAAAAGTTAACCACACATAGAATTTGAACGACCAAAGAAATAATCCATTTTAAAAGGTTTATTTTACAAAGAGCAAACTAAGGCCAAAGGAGGTAAAGTGTATATCTGTAAGTACTAAGTGCCAAAGCCACAACAAAATATTTATTTCCCTATATTGTTGGCTATTGTTCCTAAGCCATCACTCAGAAATAAAATATTTCAACAATTCTTCCTTAACCTCTTTGGTTGCTCAACATATACTCAATGGAAAAATCAAAAGAAAACTCAAAAGAAAAGGAAGTTAATGTCATAAAGAACTGAGATGAGGATGGTCAAAACAGAAACGAAGGAAAATCTGGATGTTCAGCTTTTATAAAAATAAGAAGTAATATTTCTATTTTAGAAGCGTTTGCCAGACATATGAGAAAATAAGAAAGATGTCTAAAGATAATTTTCTTTTACCATTTGCTTTTTCCCCTTAGAATTTTTTTGGAGAGACTGAGTAAAGCTTTTAGTCATTTAAAATACAGTTTCTAAAAATTAACTTGATGACATAGCTTATGAGAGGTCCCAACTTTATATAGCTTGCACTTAAATTTTTTCATTTCATTTCCATCTGCAAATTCTTTCAAGGTTATTCACCACCTACAGAATAAATCTTAAATCCCTTACTATTACATAATCCTAACCTTTTGATCTGAGCTCTTCATTTTCCCTACTCTTACTAACCTCATTTTTTACCATTCCCTCACAATATCTGATCCTTCAGTTCATTGAATTACTTGCAATTTTTCAAACAGAACAATGTCACTAATACATCTATGCATCTCATATCTTTTTTCATGGCATCAAATGTTATTTCTACTTAGTTTAAATGTTTTGAAAATTCCACTTAAGCCTTCCAGAGTCAGTTACACTGTCGTATCCACTAGGAAACATCTCCTGCTCCCCAAAAGTGAAGTTGTTTCCTTATCACACTCTGTACTTGTTGGCTTGCATGTATGTGTCTCCTACTTGATTTAATTCCAACACCTTGCTTAAGATGTAGCAGAAAGATGCTCAAAATATTTATTGCTTGCATTAGACTAGTGACTTTAGGCAGTTAGCCTCTTTTTTCACATACATTTCCAGTGGGGTAATAATCAATTTAGGTGAAATAATCACCTACTTTATTTCAAATATACAGAGGTCCATTATTTTTTTTATGTTTTTATCGGTGCATTGTAGTCTCACATCACAATGAGTATCAGTTTGGTGTTAACATACATGCACGCAGCTCTTGGTGTCCCTCCCCCCCCCCCCCCCCCCCCCCCCCCCCCCCC
>PVJS01001122.1:0-104920 GCA_004027185.1 Glis glis | reverse complement strand
TTTTTTTTTTTTTTTTGCGGTACTGGGGATTGAACCCAGGGGCATTCTATCTCTGAGCTGCACCCCCAGTCCTAATTGTTTTATTCTTTATTTTGAAACAGGGTCTCACTAAGTTGCAGAGGGCCTAAGTAGCTGAGGCTGGCCGCAAACCCAGATCCTCCGGTCTCAGCCTCCCAAGTACTGGGATTAAAGGCATGCGCCACCATGCCCGGCTCAAATCTTCCTATATTCTTTCAGCAACATGTAGGGTTAGCTATTCCTCACACACTCCCTCCTAATACACTGTTTATCTTCCTATGTTTAGAATTCATCTGTTTCTTTTTCTGTAAACTGTTCGTGCCTTCCCTCTGCTTTTCTATTCCATTGTCAATGCTTTTTAACAGATTGGAAGAACCCTTAGACATTAACTTTTGTGATATTTGTTGCAAATATTTGCCCCTGCCTTCTGGTAACCTTGCTATTGCTACCTCTGCGATCATCTACATGTTTTAACATTGCTTATCTCTAGAAGCTTCTTTCTCCCTTATTGGAGCATCCTGTAAAGATGAGCAGTTATCCTGAGCTCCTGAATTCTGAGTACTGGCCTTTGTGTGTGTGTGGGATTGAACCCAGGGGTATTCTGCCTCTGAGCTTTACCATCAGCCCTTTTTTTAGTTTTTTTTGCGGTACCGGGGATTGAACCCAGGGGCGTTCTACCTCCTTGCTACAACCCTGGCCCTATTTTTTATACTTTATTTTGAAACCGGGTCTCATGAAGTTGCGGAGGGCCTCACTAAGTAGAGAGAGAGAGAGAGTGAGAGACAGGGAGAGAGAGAGAGACAGAGCTGAGGCTGGCCATGAACCCATATCCTCCGGTCTCTGCCTCCCAAAGTACTGGGATTACAAGCGTGTGCCACCACGCCCGGCTCTAGTTTTTATTTTGAAATAGGATCTCACTAGGTTGCTGAGAGTCTTACTAAGTTGCCAAAGTTGGCCTGGAACCTATAATCCTCCTGTCTCAGCCTCCCAAGTATTGGGATTATAGGTGTATGCCACCATACCTGGCTGTATTGGCCTTTTGATAGCTCTTTTAGATTCTCAGTGGGAGTTTTTGCTCAGTCCTTGTTTCATATCCTTAGAACCATGTACCGTACCTATAAAAGTGAGATGTTGGTACATCTAAGGTAGACCCTAGAGGTAGTGTGTTGTCAGCACAAGGCAATGATGTATGAACTCCAACCCTTGCTCTCCAGTGAGCCCCAGTATTGTTTTAATACATTATCTTTTGATTCAGGTTTAGTTTAATATTTTCTACTCTAAGTAGCCTGCCATCTTGCCTAATCATTTGACTTCCCTCCTCAGAAAACGGATAATCCCTACATCTCAGATTGGTATAGAGATTAAATGAGGATGAAAGCCGGGCGTGGTGGCGCACGCTTGTAATCCCGGTACTTTGGGAGGCGGAGACCGGAGGATCCGGGTTTGCAGCCAGCCTCAGCTTTCTCTCTCTCTCTCTCTCTCTCTCTCTCTCTCTCTCTCTACTTAGTGAGGCCCTCCGCAACTTCGTGAGACCCGGTTTCAAAATAAAGTATAAAAAATAGGGCCGGGGGTGTAGCACGGAGGTAGAACGTCCCTGCGTTCAATCCCCGGTACCGCAAAAAAAAAAAAAAAAAAATGAGGATGAAAGCCAGGCGTGGTGGCGCACGCCTTTAATCCCAGTACTTGGAAGACTGAGAAAGGAGGATCACAGGTTCAAGGCCAGCCTCAGCAACTTAGCGAGACCCTATTTCAAAATAAAAAATCAAAAGGGCTGGGGGTGTAGCTCAGGGGTAGAATACCCCTGGGTTCAATCCCTGGTACCACAAAAATAAATGAATAAATTAATTAAGGAGAAATTCAGAAGGAAGAAGGGGTGGAGTAGAGTTCTTAACTTCTCCTTTAGCTTTCAAGTCCTGCATCTCGTAGATTGAGACTTTCTGTCATTGGAGTGGCAGAGTAACTGGGTTTCCTGGGAAGAAATGAGCTCCAGATACTTGGTGACATTGTGCCTGGTCTTAAAATGTTACCTGAGTGGCTTCAGTTTTCTCAATTGTAAAAGAGGAATGCTGTTGAAAAGCAAAAGTCATGGTAAATCAGTTTCTAAATTGGTCATTTCTCCCATCAGGGAAAAGCAGCCCTTTTTAATAAAGAACATTATTCTGCAGCTAATGTGCACCCTTCAAAATGTATCTGTTAGCGAGCATATTGGTCAACAAGTATGAAAAGGTGTGATCTGCTGAGAATTGAATAGAATTGTTAACACTGCTCACAGTGTCTCCCAGACTGTTGAGAGCATGTGGAAGCCTTTTATCCCCCACGCCCGTTTTCCCGAGAGTGATTAGGAATGATGAGAGACACGAGTTCCACTTGCTGTAATGCTGTGACTTGTGAGGACAGGGAATCAAACCACAGTGGGCAAGCCTGCCTGTTGTTCTCCCTTTGTAGAGCTGGTGGGGAACAAGAGAGTGTAGCCAGGCTCTGGGGTTAGAAAGACCTTGCTTGGTTCAAGTCCCGGCTCTGTGTCTACCTGGAGCAGTCATTTCACTTCCTCCGCTAGTTCCTCGTTTGTAAAATGAGAGTGACAAGAGTTGTGACTGCACAGGGCTGTTTTGAGCTCTGTGGCTCCTGGGAGTAAAGCACATGGTCAGGACCTCTCAGCTTTGGGAAAGGGTGATGAATCACAGCCCATCCTCCTGTTTTGCAGAGGCCCCGTCCTGCGTGTCTCTTGGGAACACGTCCCTGAGCGGCCCTTCCATCCACTGCCCGTCTGCGGCCGTCTGCATCGGCATCCTCCCAGGCTTGGGTGCCTACTCAGGGAGCAGCGACTCCGAGTCCAGCTCAGACAGCGAAGGCACCATCAACGCTACTGGGAAGATCGTCTCCTCCATCTTCCGGACCAACACCTTCCTCGAGGCGCCCTAGCTCCTATCCTTACCTCAGGGAGCTCCTCCCCAGAGTGGTCGGTCCATCCGTCCTGCCTCCAGGCATTACCTCCCTCAAAAAAACTCCTTTGCCTGCTTACTGTGCACACCGTGATATTTTTAACCTAATCCGAAAATGTGCCAGAATCCACTTGTGGCCCGAACTGTCTGGTTTCTCCTTCCACTCCAGGGCCAGTGAACACACTTGTCTCTCCTCACAAATATGGCCGGGGCAGGGCACACCCAGCAGAGGTTCCATGACAATGTCCCTGGAGGGCAGGCAGCAGCTGACTTGCCGAGGGTTCTATTGCTTTCTTGTTTTTCCTGTTTCCTTTCTCAACAGCACAAGGAAGCAAGGGCAGTTATTGGACAGGTATTATTTAAAGTTGATTGTAGACAAACGTGTTTGGTTCTACTGTATTGTGGAGCATGTGGGGGAAGGGAGCTGCCCCAGGTGATAAAATGGAGCCCTTCCCTGGAATTAACCCATCCTTGATAATGTGTGACTAAGTAAAGATTATAACCACGTCTGCAGGGGATGTCACTTAACACCCAGCCTTCGCTGTGAAAATCTTTCCTTACTCTTGGCCATTCCTCTCTTCTCTCCGTTCAATCCCATTTCTATAGGAAGGGACTGATAATAAGAAAGCTTCCATCATCTGTTCAGACCTTTTCCCTTCCTGGCAAAATTACTGTTTTGTTTTTGAAAAAAAGGACTTCAGTTGGGCCTGGTGGCACAGGCCTATAATCCCAGTAGTTGGGAGGCCAAGACAAGAGGATCACAGGTTTGAGGCCAGCCTCAGCAACTTAGTGAGACCCCGTTTCACAATAAAATAGGGCTGGGGGTGTAGCTCAGAGGTAGAATGCCCCTGGGTTCAGTCCCCAGTACCACAAAAAACCAAACCAAAACAACAACGAAAATAGATTCAGTTTAAGATTCTAAACCTTAGAAAAACACACATAGGCCTTATTGAATCATGGCCAGAAACCAGACTGCTGGTAGGTATGTTAATGAGATGACTTTTCTAGCAGCTTCTGGGATCCTAATAGTGCAAACCAGTGGGGCACGCCTGCATATTATGACTGTGCTCTACTCCGCCGAGGCACTTCTCTGATGCATATTATAGCTGTGGCTTTTAACTGTGGAAGCTATTTCTAGCCTAAAGGTGCTGTCCTAGTACTTTTCCTTTATTCACTGCCCTACTGCTCTTTCCTTTCCCAAACAGAGCATCTCCAAGGCCACAAGCAGCTAAGAACCAGAGGCACAGTGCCCCCTTTGTCTCATAGGCGAAATAGGTGCTCAGCTCTGAGGGGGGGGGGGGGACGGTCTGGAGGCCTCACGGACAGGGCTGGACATGAGCTTTAAGAGCAACCTGTGTGCTCCCCTACCTCAGGAGAAGATCCTGTGCAGTTCTTCCTCCCCCTTGCTTCCTACACCAATTGTTTCTACTTCCTTGGGTGTGAGACTGAGCGAGACACACACAGAATGTGTTGGCACTGTGAAGCAGCAGGCAGAGAAGCTGCTCAGTTTTAACGTGGGCAAAGAGGCCCCCGGATCTCATCCAGCGCACTTCTTTTCCCCTTCCAGTGCAGCGACACTCGGGTGCCCATTGGCAGATGGTGGCTTCCCTTCACCCATAACTGACGCCTTGTGAGTTCTGCCTCCTTTTCAGGACTTCACGGTGCTAATTGTTCCTGACTGTCAGAACGGGCGCGTCAGCTCCATCCTAACAAACAAGACATTTAGGTAAAACTGTGTAGGCATCTTCTGCCTCTCCGCTTCATTGTTCCTGTGATTGTGCTGTCATTATTACAGCACGTACCCAGAGCAACCTCACATCATTTCAGGAGGCAGGCCAAGGAATCAAAGTCACCATCTTTATGTGGTTTGACTTCTCAGAGGCCATTACTATACCTCGTGGCCTCTGTTGATGTTGGAAGAAGTTGACAAAGGGTTGCAGGGATTAAAACCACCCATTAACTTCAAAGCCAATAAACCTGTCAGAGAACAAGCTCTTGCTTCTCCTGTGTTGCATCTTGTGCTTCCAGCTCTTCCTCTCACAGCTAGATTGTGTCAAGCAGGTTGAGAGTCTTCAGAGTGAGAAATCTCTGTTCTTGGTGTGTCAGGAGAGACAGAGAAGCACTGGGGGTCATTTCATCATGGTCTGCTATGCCCATCAGCACAGGAACTCAAACACAACTTCTATAGAAACCTCTGCTAGCAGGACAGCCTGGGGAAGCAGCCAGTGTAGACCTTGTGGTTCTACCCCAGAGAACAAAATGAGTAGGGGGTTGTGTGCAGAGTTAAACCTTCTATATAGTACAGTTGGCTCTCCAAGCTGGTGGGTTCTGCCACTGTGGAGTCAGCCAATCACAGGTCAAAATAATCTGAAGAAATAATTGGTCTGTACTGAACATGTATAGACTTTATTATTCCCTAAATGAGAGAATATAATAACTTTCTACAGAGACAGAGCATTTACATTGTATTAGGCATTATAAGTAATGTTGAGGTGATTTAAAGTATATGAGGATTGTGTAGGTTTTATGCAAATACTACACCATTTATAGAAGAGACTTGAGCATCTGCAGATTTTGGTATCTGGGGGTCTTGGAACCTATACCCCACTGACTGTACTCCTGCCTTAATCATTGGGGTTTGATAACTAGGTATAAGGGTAAGAACAAAGCTTGAGGTGGGTTTCTTATTCCTGAGTGGCAGGATTCTTACGGCTCTTTTTTTCTCTTTTGTGGCACTAGGGATTGCACCCAGAGGCACTCTACCTCCAAGCTACACCCCAGCCCGATTTTATTTCTTATTTGGAAACAGGGTCTCACTAGGTTGCCGAGAGCCTCGCTAAGTTGCTGAGGCTGGCTTTGAACCTGAGATCCTCCTGTCTCAGCCTTCCAAGTACTGGGATTACAAGTGTGCGCCACCACGCCCGCCTATTCTTATTGAACTGTGCAAGGGGGAAAGCTAACAGGAATCCTGTTGCCTGCTCCATCTTGGGGTGATTATCTGGCTTGTCACCCATGCCCTCCAGTCACTTCCTGCCAGCTACCCACTTTGGGCCCTGTCACCCACCTGGGGATGAAAGAGGCATGAGATTCAAAGCACCCATCTTCCCTCTATAAAAAGCAGGGAGACTAAAGTGACTGGACCCAAAACGGTGCTGGTTACCTGTTTACGTGTACCTTCCCTAGGTCCCAGGACCCAGCAAAGAGAAAGCTGGCCCCCCAAATGCAGAGGGGAGCATGTTCAGTTTTTTTCAGGAGCATGCTAGACCAGGAGTCAGGTGCCCCCTAATTAGGGGCAGCTTAGGCTGGTCCCTTCCATCTTATTTTTTTCACTCGCTAACTCCTGAGTTCTTCCCACCAAAGAGAGAAGCACTAGATTAGGGATTTGGTGTGGCATCTGGCTTACAGTACTCAGTATATAGGACCCATCGCCAGGCACAGTGGCACACACTAGTAATCCTAGTACTTGGGAGGCTGAGACAGGAGGATCGCAGGTTTGAGGCCAGTGCGTAGTAACTTAATAAGACCCTGCTTCAAAAATAAAAAGTAAAATAGGGCAGGAGGTATAGCTCAGTTAGAACACCTCTGGGCTCAGTCCCCAGTACCACACACGCACACACACAAAGTAAATGGTGGCCATCCTGTTATTGTGGGCTGCTTCATTTCTTGGTGGGGTGTGGAGAGCGTGTTAGTGTGACTTACACAGGTTTATCCATCGTGCTGGCATTCCACAGTTGCAGCTAGAACAGTGACACAATGAAGGGTCAGAGCCGATCATGAGAGCTCCACCGCCAGCTTCTGCTCTGTGTCTCTCTCAGCTAAATGTTAATTGCTCAGGCACACCCGGTTCCTTGGCTCGAGTGTCCTAGCCGTGGGAATGTGGCTCAGCTGTCATCTCAAGCCCCTCCAGAAAAACAAGGAGAGCTTGGTGGCAGCACACAGCCACTTGGACTGGGGTGTTTTCTTGACTTCCTGGCGTGCCCAGCCTAGTTAAGCATAACAGGATGGAATGCAAGTTCTGCTCGGTGGGAGGCTAGGATCCTGGCAACGCTTCTGTAGTCACAGGTTGAACGCAAGAGGCCAGTTGCACATTCATGCCTTAGTGATGCTGGCAAGGGCTGGCATTTTGCTCCCTTACCTTCTGGAGCAACGGTTTCAGGGAAGAGGAAGTCTCACAGCAACAGCGGGCAGAAAGTGGCCCCAGCATCAGGGGAGAGCTTCGCAGAGACAGGCAGAAAACCCAGTGAGAGACGACCTTTCACCACGCCTTTCGACTGTAGGCTAGGCCCTCTCGGTTGTAGGCATGCCCACTGTTATCCCTGTCTTGATTCCTTTCATTCAGTATGTACTGGGGCCTGCTACGTATGTGCCAGGCAGTTTGGAGGCATTTATACATTATTTTAGTGGACCTCAGTGTCTTTCATTCTGAACAAAACAAAACAAAAACCCTGTGAAGCGGTCCTCTACATTTTTAGTGGAAGCCAAAATTCCTAGCGTCTCAATGATGCTTGATTCACACAGCAGGGTGACAGAACCAGAATTTTCATATGAGCTTTACTTCTGGCTTTCTGTGGTTTCAATGAAACTTGTAAACAAATGCCAGGGCCCAGGGCCCAGTGGAGGAGTTTCACTGGTGGGGGAGTCTGTCTGGCCATGTTCCCACGTTCACCTTTCAGCCTGCCATCCATGTGGATCAACAAGTAGCGCACCAAGGCTTGGGTTTTTCAAGAAAGTGACTCACCCTTGTCTAGGGTTCAGGTGCACTCCTTACCCCCGTGAATGGAATTGTAGTGGTCACCCAATACACCATCCCCTGAGGGCTAAGACAGGACACAGGCCTGGGAGAGGGTTGCTCTCCCAGAGAGGCCTCTGGTCAGACTGCAGATTCTCCCAGGTGGGATAGTACAGACCTATCTTGAAGCAGCATCCACTCACTTCAGCCACCAAGTAAGAGGGTGAGCCAGCCGGGCGTGGTGGTGCACGCTTGTAATCTCTGTACTTGGGAGGCTGAGACCGGAGGATCGCAGATTCATGGCCAGCCTCAGCTACTTAGGCCCTCCGCAACTTAGTGAGACCCAGTTTCATAATAAAGAATAAAAAATAGGATTAGGGGTATAGCTTGGAGGTAGAATGCCCCTGGGTTCAATCCCCAGTGCCGCAAAAAAAAAAAAAAAGGTGAGCAAGTAGTCTGTGCTGATGTCTCAACTAACACCCCATCTTGCAGCTGGCCAGGTGTGCCAGATGTGCTAGTACTGGGATTCCATCTGTATTGCCAGTCTAGGGGCCAGTGCACTGTACCTTCCTGAAGGACTGCACAAATCAGAGCCCCATGCATTCCTGCAGCCCTCTCAAGCAAAGATGTCCCCAAAGAATACTTCCATCGATTCCTGGTGACCAGAGTCAGCAAAAGCCCTGGAAGCATGGGGTGAAGATATCCCTCGCTCGCTCCCACCAGATGAACTGTAGCTCCTGAACTTGCTGGGCACCTGCCTGGCACTGCCCAGTTCTATCAGGTCACTCGGAAGAATGGCTGACCTGGGCGAGCGGGTGGGGATAACTGACTTACCAGTTTCAGTGGAGTGGAGTGACAGGTTCATAGCAGCTTGAGCAGAAGAGCCCAGGGGAGGCATTGCAGGCCGTGGAACAAGCAGGGCATGGAGTCAGCCAGGCTCAGACATACGTCCTGGCTCTGCCTCTAGTAGGCCTGATGTGTGTTTCTGCATCTCTGAAATGGTCACAGGGGCTATTGGAAGCACTCAAGATGGTGCCTATAAAGCACTTCACAAGGAGCTGGGGAAATAGTGCTCAATAGAAATGTTAGCTGTTAGCTGGGCATGGTGGCGCACGCTTGTAATCCCAGTACGCGTGGGAGGCGGAGACCGGAGGATCCGGGTTCTCGGCCAGCCTCAGCGACTTAGTGAGGCCCTCCGCAACTTTGCAAGACCCGGTTTCAAAATAAAGAATAAAAAATAGGGCCGGGGGTGTAGCTCGGAGGTAGAACGCCCCTGGGTTCAATCCCTGGTACCGCAAAAAAAAAAAAAAAAAAAAGATCTTAGCTGTTCCTGGTAAGGTGTCAGCCTGTGTCAAAGGGCTGACTGGAACTCCAGGGAGGTGGATGGGGGGACATGTAGAAGAGAGAAGGGAACTGGGAGGAGGCCTGGGGCCCAGAGGATGATCCTTTGGCTGATTCATGAAGCTGGGCCTGTGCCCAGAGAGGGGGAATACTGTAGAAACAGCAGGGACAGAGGCAGCCCTATCTAGGGTCCTGAGGCCAAAGGGCTTTGACAATGCGCACCACATCACCCGGGAGACCCAGCAGAGCAGCATATGAGTGGCAGTGACCGCCGCCCAGTTGGGAGTAGGGAGGAGCATAGGGGTGTGGGTCAGGAGGAGGAAGTGGGAGGGGAAGGGCGTGTGGTGCTGGCTGGGCTCAAGAGGGGCCTCCCAGAGACACTGGTGTGGGCCTGTGTGTTCCCTTCATGCCCAGTATCAGTGAAGTACAGTGCCACATTTGGTTCCAGTTTCACAGGGGTAAGTTACCACTGCTGATGGGGACATATGTCCTTACACAAGTGACCACACCATTGCAGGCTTGCTGGCCAGGGAAAGGGATGTCCCGGCTGAGGAAGGAGCTGACTGACACAGGGCCGTCTCAAACTCCTTTATTACCCTGAGCGTAACAAATAGAACACAGTCACAGTATTAAAAAAACAGTGAGAATAGGGTGCAGGCTACGCCACAAAGTATGCCCCTGGGACACATACCTTTCTGTAGCTAGTTACTCGGAAAAAGCCAGTTATGATTGTAAAAATTTTATTCTCTTTAATAATAATAATTCCACTAAAATTATACAAAGTACATTCAATACTTAAGAGTGGCGGGGGGGGGGGTAGGGGCGAGCCAGTTTGGCCTGGAAGCATTGTCAATCGACTCCCACAAAGGAAGCCCAGCTGGGCTGGGGAAGTCGGGGGTGGAGGTCCGGTTGTAAAAAATAAAAACGTGGATTGGTAAAAAACGGCCACCCACAAGGAAGCAGAGTGAGCGTGCACGTTCCGGGGAAGGGCGGGGGCTCGGCTGGCATGCTGCTGCTGGGCCCTGGGCTCAGGCAGGCTCCGAGTTGGTGGGGGGCAGGTTTTTATGCTTGAAATACTGCACAACTTGCTGGGGCAGCTCCGCCAGCACAGCTTTGGCCAGAGTCTCTTTCGCTGCCTGCAGGGTCAAGGGTGGGGTAGGAGGGAGAGAATAAAGATTAATGAAAAGAAATTGGGGTTAATGCCCAGATAGCTGTGATAGCAGGTGTCCATGAAGGAAATCTAGGGCCGAGGCCCAGGGCAATCTAAAACCAATGTCCCTCGCCTCAGCCCCAGCCTGAATCCCACCATCTGAAGTGCCTTCCTTTGTGTTAAGTGTAACTCTTACCTGGAGTGCTGGAGATGCTTGGGAATAACATTTTAGGATAAATTTGCCCGTGGGAGGCTTTTAGGGGGAGGAGAGGAGCTGCGCAGCCTACTCATCTGGCAAGCGTTGCCTGAGCACCTCCTTGGCTGGTATAAACGGGCCGGGACTGTCTGGCTCACTGCTGAGCAGTCAGCCACAGAGGTATGCAGGGACTGTCCAGTGCATGAACAGGTGACAGGTGCCCACCATTTAGCCTCAAGAAGCTAATGCTCCAGAGGCAGGTGACTCATCTCAGGCAAACCCTGAGGATACTGGGCAGAGGACCTCAGGATCACTTCAGGCTGAGGCTGGCTCCCAGGACCTGCGCCACGGCAACCAGAGAGGCCTTTCAGTGGAGGGAACTGAGGCTCAGAGGCCAGAGCTCACCCAAGACCACACAGTGAGCCTCTGGTCACGAGGGGTGTGCCCCAGACTGGCTGTGCAGGGTGGCATCTAGGGGCCTCTGCTCCCCTCTGGGGCTCCTCATGGGCACTCCTGTGGGCAGACCTGGGTCACTGCAGATAGTTCCACCTCTAGGAATGAGGCCTGCTGCCAGTCTCCCTGCAGAGGTCTTTTGGGAGAGGAGACCAACTTGAGAAGGGCTCCTTATTCTCCATCTTTTCGTGTGCAACCCGAGAGGCTGGCTGAGGTGTGACTGGCAGGAAAGCCTGGCCTCCTCTGGGTCTTCGCCCTAGTCCCTCCTGCCTCTAATGCTTTGCCCCATAAGGACAACTCCTATTCCCATTTGGCACCCCAGTTAGAGGGCAGGCCCTGCCAGGAGCCCCAGTCTGGATCCAGTACCACTCCAACATCTGTGGAAACCAATGTTCACACAGTCATGACAGCCTTGTTGGGGGCAAGACCTGACATAGCAGACCCTCAGAAGTCAAGGGCACTGAGGGCAGACAGCCCCAAGACTTGCATCCTTGACGGTGTGCTGTGGTTGCTGAGGCCCATGCCCTCCCTTCCTCCCAGGGCCCACACTCACGTGGCGGAACTCCCGAAATGGCACGAACTGCACGATGTCGCGGGCTGCCTCCTCGCCTGTGTGGGAGCGCAGCCTGCGGCTGTCCCCATCCAGGAACTCCATGGCAGCAAAGTCGGCATTGCCCACGCCCACGATGATGATGGACATGGGCAGCTTGGAAGCCTGGACCACAGCGTGCCGTGTCTCCTCCATGTCGCTGATGACGCCATCCGTGATGATGAGGAGGATGAAGTACTGCTGTAGGAGGGCGTGGACCAGCCTTCAGCAAGGCCTGAGCCCCTTCTCCTCCCGCCCTCTCCCAGCCCCCAAAGCCCTCCCACTCCTGGGCTTCCTACATGGCTCAGACAAATCCTGGCACCTTCGAAGTCCCCCCTACCCGAGGCTCAGACAAATCCTGGCACCTTCGAAGTCCCCCCTACCGGAGGCCTCCCCAGGCACAGGCTGCTGTCCTCCTGCTGTCCCCGTGCCAGCTCACACTCCCCTGTTCTGCTGTGTGAGAGCCCCAGGTCAAGGCTGGCTCTGCCATTCACTACAGTGTATTTAATTTGGTGGGAAACCAAATTAACTTGCTGTGCCTTAGTTTCTTCATGTGCAAGTTGAGAGCTGCTGCTCGAAGAAATACCATGCCTGGCACGTGGCGGTGGCTGTCAGCTGCGTTCCTGCCAGGCTCACGGCTTGTGCTGGAAGACTTATTCTGGCTGGCTGAGTTTGGGACTGGCCTCCCCTCCTCTGCTCCACCCTGGCAGGAATACTTGGACCCCATTCATTCCTTATTTAGCATGGCATGAAACACTTTGCAGGGACTAAGCACTTCTGGCAGGGCGGGATTCCGCTGGTAAACAAGTGGATTTGGGTCATGTCCCAGACATGACATTGATCTTCATGGAGTCAGGGTGGGGAGAGCTGGTCGGGCAGGGGTCTTTGCTGTCTATGAACTGTGCTCAGGAGGCGGCCTCAGTTGGGTGCTGGTGTCATTAATGCCTCTCCAACCTCCTTCCTCATCGACAGGGAGAGAAGGCGGCAGCTCAGAGCATTCAGGCAGCCTGTCCAGCTCAGCTCTAATCCCACTGTACGACTGGTGTGATTTGCTTTGAGTGTTCCCCTCTATTTATGGCCAGTGATACTGATCTTTCACATATAGTGAGATATAATGTTTCTGTACAGATTATTTCAATAAAAAACTATTGAATGATTAATGTGGGTGATCTAAGAATAAAGTACTAGCTGGGACGGTTGGGGTGACTGAATGAAGGCTCATGGACGAGCCCTCAAGTGGGTTCAGGAGTCCATGTTGGCCGGCACCTCACTGTCAACCCACTGTCCTTGGCACCCTCTGCCCTTTCTGCAGGAACTGTTTTCCCATAACCACGGGGTGGTCCTAACATTTTCTGTTGGGGGCTCTGCTTTCTGGTCTGACCCTTCTGATTGCCAGAAGAGAAAACAGGCCCAGACTAGTTGAGGTCATGGAGCTAAAGAGGGCAGAAATGACCCCAGGTCAGCATTTGGCCATCTTCCCTTCCTGCAGAGCTATTCCCTGGGGGACCTACAGAGGCTATAAGGATGTCTTGCTCCCCTGTCTGTCCCCCAAGTACAAACTGTGGAGGGAAGGGATGGAGACACGGGCCCACCATCCTTGCCCCCAGCTCCAGGCAGCAGCACCCAAGCTCCAGCACTGTGCCTTTAAGAGACCAATCCCTTGGCTGGGGATACCTGTTGCCATGGAGATGGCAGTCTGAATCCCTGCAGTGGAGGGCTGTGGCTGCCAGCCCCTCATCCCTGCCTTTGGGGTCCTCATAAGCCCATCCAGACCCTGTCTGCCCAAGCCCACCATTGTTCCAGAGTCCCTTCCCTTAGGTGGCCTATGTCCAGGGCAGTATTTCTGGGGTACTTGGGCTGGCAGGAGGGAGGGCAAGAAGAGACTGGGCAGAGGAAAGACCGCTTGACTTTGGTCTAACCAGGCCCACCGGTCACTGGGTGAATTGTCTCCAAGCTGCTTCCAGCTCAGCTGTGCGGTATCCACCTCACAAGGAGGCCCTCTTGGTGCCCCCATTTCAATCAGGCACGTGCATAAGGGAGGCCCTGCAGCCTTCCTCCTGGGGGAGGTGAGTGCAGACAGTGCCCAGGTTCCTACAGGACCATGGGCACCAACAGGCAGGGTGAGGAGTCCCTGAAAACAGTGACAGTGTCAGCAGACACTCCCCGTCATCCTCACACTGTGAGTCCCATTTTAGAGATGAGTCCTGCTCAGGAATTTGAGTGACTTGCTGAGGCCCCATAACTAGGAACTGGCGTAGTCCAGGCTCAAACCCAAGGCTGGCTGACTCCAAGGCTGGGGCTCCTTCCATGATGTCCTCTGCCAGCTGTGGCATCAGTGGCCTATCACTTTGAGCCTGGCAGGGAGAAGCTTCCTTCCCACCCAGCACGCCAGTGTCCAAGGGCCTGAAGGGCCAGGAGAGCAGCCTGGGGCAGGGCCCAGAACCCAGGCCCTGGATGGAACCCTCACTCCTGCGTGCCGACCACCACAATGTCTGGGTCTGGGGTCGGCGGCCTGTGCTGGCCTTGGCAGTGGAAGTGCAGCTGACAGGTACTGAGTTTCTCACGGGCCTGAACAGAGCCAGGGCTGACCTGGAGCCCAACCCCAGGGGATACAGCCCCACCCCAGAGACAGATCAAAGGGGAGTTGGGAGAATGACGCTTGGGTGGAACCTGGCAGGATTCTGGCAGGATGGGTAGGAAGGGGCTCTCAGGCTCTGCTGGGCTACCCTACTACCCCAGCATTACCACCTCCATGCCTTACCTGGTTCGTGCCCTCTGCCTGGTACCCCCTTTTCCAGATGCAGCTCCAAGACCCATCTGAATGTCAATCCCAAGCAGATGTGAACTCTGGCTCCAAGCAGCCCTAAACTCTGCTTCCAGTGCAAGCTGTGGTCCCTGGGGAGGGCTCCTCTCCCCACACCTGCCCTGGTGCTTCTCTGGGCAGCCCTGCACATACTCTCTGTACCTCATACACCTGGCACCTTGGCCAGGCCCCAGAAACAGCTGATCGCTATTGGGCCGAATCTCCAAACCCAAACTCTCAGCACGCTTGGAGGATGGAGTGGCTCTTGCCTTTTCCCAGGGGTTCGTCAGGTTTCTGGGTCTGTAAATAGCTGCTTCCCCTAATGCATTTAACCTGTGATTTGATTTATAAGAAACTGACTTGACCACACCAGTTCCAGGCAGAGACTGGGGAAGCCTGTGCTCACTCACCAGCTTATTTCTGAGAAGCTGGCTGCCGAGGGCCCCGGGGAGAGAGTGGAGGAAATTCCCAGGGTGCAGGCTACCTCCTGGCTGCCCCCTCTAATGGGACCCTGGATGCCTAGGCCACCAGACAGCCATGGGCCATGAACAGCAAGGCACAGGTCTTATGGGTCAAAGCAGAGGGAGGGACAAAGAATCATGATAGGCGTCCCTTCTAGCCCACTCAAACCTGCTTAGTACCCTCCTGTGGCTCCCCATAGCCTTCAGGAGAAAATCCAGGTTCCTCGATATCTCCCAGGGCCCCATGGCAGCTGGCCTACCTTTTCAACCTCACCTCTCCCTATGCAGCCCTCTTCCACCACACGTCCCCCTTCAGTGACATCCACACACCAAGTCCCCAGGCCCCTGCACATGCGGTTCCCTCTGCTTGGGACACTCCACGTACACATGTCCCCTAGCAGGCTAGCTCTCTGGCATTCCCCAGGTCTCAGCCCTCCCTGAGCCCTCCGTGTGGGTCAGGTGGTCCTGTACTACCATCACCATAGGTGTAGTCGCAATGAGTCACTGTGACTGCCCCAGCCTGGTCCCCCATGTGCCTGCAGGCTACAGAGGGCAGAACCCAGACCTTGCTCCTCACGCTGTCCCTGTGCTGTGCAGAAACACACTTGGTGAAGACACGCGAAGTGAATGAATGGGAGCGCGCGCCTGCCTAGAGAGATGCTTCCGCCACCTGCTCTCCATTTCCTGTACGTGGGTGGGCATGTGTGCGCATATGTCTGGAGACAGGGAGGGTGAAGCTGCACCAAAGATTCCCCCAAAACCAAAATCAGCTAAACAAAAGCATCAGACAATCCACAAATTACTTCCTTTTGCCATAGGCCGAACTGTGCTTGGCATCCCTCAAAGCCAGTCCGAGAGGTGTCCCAGAAGATTCAGCCACCAGGCAGGTGTTTGTGTACCCGGCACTGGGCCGAACAGTTTATAGGCCCATCTAGTTGAATCCTCACAGTGCTTCTAGAAGGCAGATATTGCTGTACAGGTCAGGTAACTGAGGCTCAGAGAGCTTAAGCTGCCTGCCCCAGTCACACAGCCAGGCAGTGGGGGAGACGGGACATGAACCAGGTCCATGGGCCTCTGAGCTTGAGGCCGAGCCTCCAGGCAGCCTCACTACCCTGAGGCTGGGGATACAGTAAGGCAGGAGGTGGGATGGCTGTATCTGCTCCTGGGCCTGAGTGGAAATGGCAGGCAGAAAGCCCCAGCCCCACTGCTGCAGCCCAAAGATGCCTAGAGATGGCCCAACGTTACAGTGTGGGGAGGTGACAGAGTTCAGTAAGGGAAAGGAGCCAGGAGGAGGCTGGGAGCACGGGGTAAGACAAAAAGGGGCTGCGATGTGCAGAGGATCAGGACCGGTGCCCTGTGCTTGGGCCTCGAGTCCTTCGGTCATAGGAAAGGCCAAACTCTTCTCTCCAGGCCTCTCTAAGCAGTTGTTCCTCAGAACACACAAACATCCTTTCTGGCCTTCCCTGGGGCCCAGCCTCCCTCCCGCCACAGGCACAGGCCCATTTCTCCCCAGGACCCCATCCCTTGCCGGGTCCTGCCCTGGCTTGGCAGATGCAGCAGGTGACAGTGGCCTGCATGACACTAACGTCATTCCTGTACCCTGCCTATGTTTTTCCATCCCTTCGAGAACCTCTCAGCAGGCTAACAGGCTGGGCGGGACACGGCCTGGCCTCCTAACGGAGGGCGAGCAAGCCGAGGGCTGCCTCTCACTCTGCCCCTCCAGCTGGTTCTGTCCCAGGACCCCCAGAACCAAACAAATGTCCCTCCCAGGCCTCCCTAAGGCACTGCCCATTCAGGTCACCACATCCTCACCCACCCCAGGGGTCACTACTCATACTTTGTAAGAAGAATCAGGCTCAGCGTGAGGAAGAGAACGGCCTCAGCTCTCAGCTGCCGCACTCAGGGTTCCAAGAGCCACAGTCACCACAGTCCCATGGGAGGGGTAACCGGCACCCCTCAGTCTCTGCCCTTTGCCTTCCTGCCCGCCTGTCCCCACTTCAGCACTCTGTGCCTGTGCCTTCCCTGGGACACTTTCCCCTGAACTCCGTGCTGGCCTGTCCTTCATCTCTTTGGGTGCTGGGTGCTGTTATCTCATTTAATCCTGACACCACCTCCTCAAGGTAGGTCATCATACTACTCCCATGACAACTGAGGAAACTGGTGAGCTGTGATGTGCCCCAGGCACAAGGTGAGGAGAGGTGGGACCCCTGACTCCAGGGCTGTCCCCCAGACCCTCCCCTGCCTCCAGGTTAAGCAGAACAGGCCTTGCCTTTCCCCAAAGCCAGCCCGAGTGTCCTCTTCTCTCATGACCATCCTCTTTGCATATTTTTGCTGATACCTCCCTTTAAGTCAGCCTCCAATTCTCTAGTGACCAGGTGCCTCCCTCCTCTGGGCGCCCCAGTGGTCTTCTTCAAGGGTCCAGGCTCCCGTCCCTTTGGGAGGAGACTCTGACCGGGTCTCGCGCACACCTCCCGAGCTCAGCACAGCCACGGCAGGGACCGACCTCAACCCATCCATTCAGCATGATGTGCACCTGCCACACGCCAGGCATGTGCCAGGCAGTGGCGATGCTACACAGAGCCCCGGCCCACACATGGCCGAGCCCAACGTGAGACGGGCGAGCGCAGAGTGCGTGAGCAAGAAGACACTGCGAGCTACTGCTGGAGTCAAGACAGGAGCGGACAGAGAAGGCAGAGGTCGAGGCGGACAGATGGGTAGTCAAGGAGGGCCACTTGGTCACCCAGCCATAAGCTGGGGCAGGCCATGCGGACAGGGTGGGAAGGAAGGACCTCCAGGCAGGGGCTCAGCTAGGTGTGTTTAAGGAATGCAGAGGAGGAAGGGGCAGGATGACAGGTGGAGGGCAGCCAGAGAGGACGGAAGAGTCTCATGGAGGAATTCGTCAGTTGCGAGGGGTCCGGGCAGGACGCGGAGGAGCTCACCCTCCGCCGGGCCAGCGGAGGACAGGAGGGGGCAAGAGCCTGAGGGAGCTGCGGTGTCCAGTGAGAGGAGGCAGGGGCTGTGGCAACGGGGCAATGTGGGGTAATATTTTGGAGTGAAGAAAACACTTGAGAATGGACTTCAGCCACCCTTCCCTGTCAGTGGAGGTAGAAGCTGAGAGGGGCGGGGTTCGGTTGCGGTATTGGGGTGTGGGCGGGGCAAGGAGGGAAGGAGTTCAAGTCTTCCCTACCCCAGAGCAGGATCCACAACCCCAGGGCTGCATGCCTGCGTCCCAGCCAAGGCTCGAGCCTGAGGAGCAGGGCTCAGGATAGGGGCTGGGAAGTCCTATCTGTAGTCAGGCCCAGTCAGGTCCTCACGGTTAGAGGGCAGAGGGGACATTAGAGGCACTGCCCCTAGGCAGGGGCGCCCTCTATTCCTGCTGAGGGAGAAGCCTGGGCAAGCCACGGGGAGTGGTAACCCCAACATCACCCTGGGTGACCCTGACACTGGAATCAGGCCTGCCAGAAGGGTCTCCAGGAGTCTCTAGGCTTGGGGGTCAGTCAGGAGCTGGAGCTGGGGGCTGGGGATGAGGCAGGGAGGTGACCAGGGATGCAGATGCCCAGGGGCTGTTTGCAATATATTCCAGATGCCACACCATAGTTTGGCAGTGTTGGGCCAGGCCATAGGGGCTCCAGCCTTGTTCCTGAGCGCAGGCAGGGCCGTGGAGTTCTGCAGCCCTCAGAAAGGCAGGAGCTGCTCTACTTGGACCTAGGTGGTCACACTGGTCAGCTTTAGGGTCTCAGGAGCCACTGTCTCCTAGTTTTCATCTGTCCTGGGAGTAACAAGTACCCTCCCCATGGAGAGACATCTCTCCTTGTTCACAGCCCTCCTTCCTGCTAAGCACAAATGAAATTGCTCCAGGAAGCCAGGCCAGCCAGGCTGTCCTGGGTCCAATCCCCTCCCAATCCAGGTGAATGGTGGCCTGGGCAGAGGCACCGTCCCATCTAGGACTCAGAGCCCCACGAAGGTGGCAGGGGTCGGGAGCGCAAACCCCAGCCTGGCCTTTCCTCAGGTCAGGCAGGTACCCAGCCACCACCAGCCCACGCCTGGCACACAAGGCCGGAGGCTGCCTACTCACCGTAGCCGTCTGCTGCTGTGTGGCCTGGGCCGCGAACCGGGCCACATGGTTGACGATGGGGGAGAAATTGGTGGGCCCATAGAAGCGGATGTGGGGCAGGCAGGCCGAGTATGCCTGCGCAATGCCGTCCACGCCTGCCTCGGAGGAAGAAGCCAGATCAGTTTGCTGCCCCGTCCCTGTTTTCATCCCACTGCGGACGAAGCATCTGTTTCATGCTCACCTAAAACCTCCCTGTGAGGCCAGTGTGGGTCCCATGGAACTGGAAGCACCCAGGGCAGGGCGGGGGATATAAGCCAAGGTGCTGAACGTGGAGTCAGACGGGCCCGAGCTTCAATCCTGCTTTTGCCACTTCTTGACTATGGGGCCTGGGAGAGTTATTTAATCTTTCTGAGCCAGTCCCCTTGTCTATCGATGGGACTGATAATCTACACTCTTGGGTGGTTGGCAGGAGGGGGTCCGGCAGGTCCTTCCCAGAGAAGGGGCTTGGCAAAGCCTGTGGAGACCCGGGAAGCCCTCTGGAGGTCCATTCTGGATGCTGTAAGGCATCTACTCAGGAAAGGGGGGCTGGGAGGTTTGCGCAGCCCCTATTCGTGCTGGGTGCTCTGTAAACAGCTGCTGTTAGGAGCCCACAAATATCCCACCGCCCTGTGCTCCTGCATGGGAGGCCTCTGACCAGGGATGAAGTGAACCCATGTGAACTTGCACAAAATGTCTGTGGAGATCTATCGCAAACCAGACAGACCTCAGCAGGAGCACGTGGCCACATTTCTAGCCAATAGATACAAGTGGTTTCTAAGACCCAGTGACATCCCCAAGTTGGTGACTTGGTGGATTTCCCTTCTGAGTATAAATCTGGCCCCGCTCCAGGAACCCCCAGGGAAGGCCGATGCTATGTCTGAGCCCAACCCTTGCTGGAAGGTCTCATGACAGTAGGGGCCACCCACTTCCGCCCTGAGTCCCTCTCTTTCTTTCACAGTTTCTAAACTGTCCCTGGGAGGCACAGAAATCCTTGTAGGCCTGGGCGGGGAAGCACAGATACTGCTTCCACCACCTGGCCCTGCCACCCTGTCCCACGCGGCAACCCTCCACTTTGGCTGCCGAGGTTCTTCTTGGAGACAGGGCGCAGGCCTAGTCCTCCCAGCATAGGGGCGCGCGGCAGGCAGATGTGCAACGGGCCCTCGCCTCCTGTTTACACGGCTTCCTGTCAGCTGCTTCTCGTAATCCTCACCTGACCCCTTGGGGAAGTAAGCTGAGCGGGAATCACACCTCCTGGGGCAGGTAGGGGGTGAAGGCCCAGAGCGGTGCAGCGAGCTCTCCAAGGCCCCACAGCCAGGAAAGGGCAGCAGCTGGCCTTGAGCCCAGGACAGTCTGACTCCAAACTAGCTCTTCCTTACCTGTCATTCTGAGCAAATGTGATGGGGAGGGGATAGAGTAAAGGGACAGAAACCCATGCCCGGCCCCCCCTCTGCCCAGGGAGACGGCCAGGCCTGGCGTGCACTGGGGCTGACGGGGCAGGGCTCACACTCACCGGAGCAGAAGGGGTTGGTGGGATTGAAGTTGATGGCAAACTCGTGGGAGACCTGAAATGCAGGGAACATGCTGAGCCAGCAGCTTCCTCCCCACACTCAGCCAGGAGCCCCCATGCCAGGCTCCCTCTGAGGGTACCTGGCTCTGTACCCCCACCCCGCGTCTAGACTACTGATCCCCACATCCACTTTCACCTCCCCTGCAGGGTCGGACAGAAGCTCCATCACCCTCACTTCATAATGGGGAAACTGAGACCTTCCACATCACCCCAATCTCTTTTGGGGGCAGGCTGCAGGGCACGCTTGCTCTGCTAAGTGAGACCCTGAATGAGACGGCGATGCCCCTGAGGGGCAGCAGGGTCGAGGAGCAGCAGGAGAACCCCTTATCATGCTGGCACTGTCGTGAGCGCGGAACTGGGGGCCACTTGTTTAGCCTTGAAGGCTTTCCCCCATCTTAGTGGCAAGCAGAGGGCTCGGGAGGGAGCCCACCTCCTGCCCACTGGGCCTGGCTGAGGCGGCTCAGAGCTGCATGGGGAAGCAAGCAGCATGGTGGGGTTGGGTGGGGGACATGGGAAGTGGCAGGGGTTCCCCAGGGACCAGTCCCTGTCTCCACCACCAGCTCCAATCCCCTCGGCCTAGGTGGACCATCAAAAGGTGACCTTGCACAGTCCAGAGGCAACTGCATTTGCTCAGGCCACTGGGCTGGGTCCCAGGTCCACTCTGTCCACAAGGAAGTACCGCACATCTACATATGCCAGGTGTTGGGACATAGCAAGAAGGTAAGCACGTGCCTTCCCCCAGGGATCATAGGTGAGTCACGACATACTGTGAGAAGCCCCCACAGGAGCACGGCCAGTCAAGGGCTCCCAGGGAGCAGGAGCTCCGAGCTTAGAGGTGGCGGGGAAAACAGCCTGGGTGAAGGCCTGGTGCAAAGGCCCTGAGGTGGGAAGAGAAGGAGGGAGGGAGGGAAGGAGGGAGGGAGGGAAGGAGGGAGGGAGAAAGGGAGTCAGAAGGAGAGAGAGGGCGAGGGGCCAAGAGGGCTGGGCCTGGAGGGGATGGAGGGACAGAGCAGCTGCCTTTACTAGCACGTTCCAGTGTCTCTCTTGGATGCCCAGCACTTGGCCTGGCCGAGCCCCAGCCTCCCCAGAGCCGCCCTGTGACATTTCCAAGGAGGCTTTTGCTCAAGAAAACATCTTGTTCAGTGCCTTCTTTGAAAGCTGCCCGGTGTCCTAGCAACAGGCTCGTGCTGGGCCGGCCGCGCTGCCCGCCCTGCCCCCCGTGGGCACCCCTATGCCTGCCCAGCAGCTGGCTTGGGTCCTGTGGGATCCTGCCTCACGCTGTATGGGCTAGGCAGGCCACCTCTCCTGCCCTGGCCCCACGGCCACTCCCTGAGAGTCTGGGTGAAAAGTGTCTGTGAGGACCAGAGAGGATGGGACACAGAAGCTCATTCTGGAAACAGGATGTGGTATAGCAGGGCAGAAGAGGTGGGGCCCTGGTTGGGACAGAGGTGCAGATGTAGGCGCCCTCTGTGCTTGCCCCCCCATGGGCTGCTTATCTCTGGGAATAATCGTTCGAGTCCATTTGCCCACTAGGAATCCAGGTCCCATGTGGGGAAGGTGACAAGCTCTGACACCTTATTTGTTCACCTGTAAAGTGGGAAATGTTCCCTCCCCCGGGCTGCAGATGTGACTCTGTCCTCAGTGAATTCACTCGAGGCCATCAAACACCCCTCCCTTGAGTTACATGAGGTCCTGGCCTCCTCCAGCCCCCGGCCCGGGACCCCTCCCCGCCACCACGCTCTCCTGGCCCTTCCCAGCACCCGCCGTGTGCGCTGCCTCTTGTCTCTCAAAGCTGGCTCTTCCTCCTCCCGCAGTCTCCACGCTCAGTGCCAACCCTCCCCACCCTGCCGGGACTCCGGCCATAACGGCTGTCACTGCGGTCAGGGAGGTGGGTGGTCCCTCCTCCGCCTGACCTCACCTGGCCTACAGACAGCCTCGGAACCAGAACCACTGACCACACCCT
The DNA here is from genome assembly GCA_004027185.1 of Glis glis. Lineage (NCBI taxonomy): Eukaryota > Metazoa > Chordata > Mammalia > Rodentia > Gliridae > Glis > Glis glis. The sequence continues at coordinate 82,615 of PVJS01001122.1, read as the reverse complement.
GCACACTGCACCGTGGTTCCTCGGCCTCCTCCGTGATAAAAGGGGGCAAGGACAAGACCCGCCTCATTGGCTTGCGGTGTGGCCCTGTGTCCACAACATTCTAAGGGCTCAATAAATGCTACTTTGTGTGTGTGTATGTATGTGTGTTGCTGAGGATTAAACCCAGGGGCTCTCTACCACTGAGCTACACCCGCAGTCCTTTTTACTTTTTATTTTGAGGCAGGGTCTCACTAAGTTGCCTAGGCTGGCCTCCAGCTTGCGGTCCTCCTATCTCAGCCTCTGAGTTGTGGGGTTACAGGCGCACACCACTGTGCTAAGCAGAATGCTATGTCTTACGTTTGCTTTCCAGGGCTCTTGTTGCTACCTCTCTGCAGTCTCCTCCCTGCCCTGGCCCCTCCGGCGCCCCGCTTCCTGCGTCCTCGCCTGCTGTACCGCTCCTCATTCTCACCCACCGCTGCAAACTCTCAGTCTAGCTCTCCTTCCTGAGCTCCCCATCCATCTTGCCCCAGAGCCTCCGTCCTTACCATCTTCCACTCCCCATCCTGTGGGTGTCACCTGCCCACCCGATGCCCAGCTGGAAATCTCGTGGCCTCCTTGGCCTGCACCCACTTGGTTGGTCACCCAGCCAGCCCTGCTGACTACCCGAGCCTCCCTGCCAGGGCCCTGCTCTCCACCCCTCCCCATGCCACCCACCTTCACTCCAGCCAGCCCCACTCAGCAGCCAACCTGATGATGATTCCTGCCCGTGTGGCCCCTGCGGCGGCCCCACAGCTCATCACTGCCCCATCTCTCTCTGCCCTGTGCCTCCCTCAGTTCCTCCCGTTCCTTCTGCCCCGGCCCCTCATGCAGGCTGTCCTCTGCCCATCGCCACCCCTGGTCACTCTGCATCTTCCTACTTCCCCTGCCCTCTTGGCTTGGACCTTGACTCCTCCAGAAAGCCTTCCCTGACGCCCTCCCAGGCTGGTGAGGTCTCCTCTGGGACCCCCTGTCCCGGCACCCAGGACGCTGCCTGTGTTTAGGGTTGCTGGACAGAACACAGGAGGCCCAGTTAAATATGAATTTCAGATAAACAATGGGTAATTATTAGTAAAGTATGTCCCATGTAATATTCAGCATATACCTACCCTTAAAAATATTGTTTATATAAAATCTAAACAAAACTTGTGTCCTGTGTGTGTGTGTGTGTGTGTGTGTGTGTGTGTTACTGGGGATTGAACCAAGGGGCATTCTACCTCTGAGCCACACCCTCATCCCTATTTTATTCTTATTTTGAAACAGGGTCTTACTAGGTTGATGAGAGTCTCACTACTTGCTGAGGCTGTCCTCGAACCTGTGATCCTCCGGTCTCAGCCTCCCAAGTACTAGGATTACAAGCGTGCGCCACCACACCAGGTGTTTCCTGTATCTTTATTTGCTAAATCTGACTGCCCATCTGTCTTCCCTACTTGACATGGGTTTTGGGGAGCAGAGGTCGTAAGGTGCTGCCTGTCAGAGTCTCAGGGCCAGGCCTGAGGCCTTAGGAAAGAGCTTGGTCTGGGGTGAACGTGCAGAAGCAGGGCAGCTGGGTCTCCACTCTCGTGAGACCTTCCCAAAGCACATGCCGGGGAGGCCACTCTCGGGCTGCGTCTCAGCCAGGAGGAAACAAAGTCACACTTCACTCACCTTCCAGTCGGGGGGCAGCTGGGCCCCAAATCCCAGAGCCGGGAACATCTTATCACTAGTCAGAGAGGAGAGAAAAACCTGGTGGGACATCTGCACAGGGACCTCGCCCACCCTCCCCTGCTGCCCCACACGTCTCCAGGGACAGAGGAAAAGTTGTGCTAGAACAGCCTGCCCGCCAAGCCCAAACCCACCTCCAGGTATCTGGCGAACATGTGGCTCGACATGTCTCTACCTGCTGCAGGCACTGGAGTCAACAACTACACTTCTAGCCGCAGGGCCTGGGTGCAGCTTCTACATCCTTCTCAAAGCAAGAGCCCACGCAGCCATAAGACCAAGGTCATGATGGAAGTGGAATGTACTGGCTCCAGTCTTTCAACCTCCTGCTTATGGCTGGGGAAAACTACTAAAGCAAGAACCCTGATTTGGTACTCTGGGCCCTTGACCATTTGGCCCTAGAGCCTGGTGTCATCTTCTTCTACCTGTCCCTCATACCCATTCCCCCAGCCCTGGCCACTGGCCATTTGCAGTTCTTTAAACATATGGAGCACCTTCTCAAATCAGCTTCAATTCTTTTGTGCCTCCAACTATTTCTCCCAAATCTGTTCCCCTTAGAAAACTCCTACTCATCCTCCAAGGCCTGGTCAAAATGGCCCCTTCTCTCTGTGGGCTTCCCTAATACTCCATAATGCCTCTCTCTCTTTTGCGTTCCCATAGCTCCTGCCTCAGATGTGAACTGATCTCTCAGAACTCCTATGATTTCTTCTCTCTTCCTCTTCTAGTGAGAACTTCCTGAGGGCAGGAACAGTGTCTCATATGTTCATTCAACATATATTTATTGCAGTTGCCATGCAGAAGACAAACTACCAGAGGAAGAACTCCCTGGAGCAGGGAGACCAGTGAGGGGGCTACTGAGATGAGCAGGCAAGGGAGTGATGGGGCTCAACTCGGTATCCAGAGCTCACTGGGTCCTCCTAGGTCTGGTGCCCATCAGATGGCTCAGCAAAGGCCCTGAGGGGTCAGGTGGATACCAGTGTCTCTGGGGCAGCAACACCAAGGTCCTCCACCTGACCAGGCAGATGCGACCTTCTGCCTCCCCCGCTCTGCATACTGTACCTCTCCTTAATGTGGCCTGGAATCACAGCCACCCCTCAGGCCCTGCCCCCCCGGAGAGCACCAGGATTCCTGAGCCCGCTCTCTTCCAGACAGACCTGCTCCTTCCTCCCCTGCAGCCGAGGTGCCAGCTTCCTGGCCTTTCCACCCTCTGACCCGAGCTCCCAGCCAGCACCATCTGTGGCAATGATGCCACCTCCTATCGGTGGCCACACCTGCCACACCCTCTACATAGCTGTCCTTCTCTAACTTTCCACCGCACCCCCGCCCAAAGGTCCCCACGAAGCATAATCAGGAGAAGAGGGTCCACACATGCCCGCTGCTCCCAGGAAGTTCCCAGCAGGGATGAGACCGTGAGGCCAGCAGGGGAATCTGGGCTCCAGCCCCCTGGACTGGGTGTGCATGGACAAACTGTCAGCTCCCAGCCCAGGCTTCTCTTTCCCCAGCTCTGAAAGGAGAGGCTGCAGCAGGAGCAAACAAGTTTCATCTTCTATCCTAACTTGTTTTCTTATTGGCTACTTGGTGTACAATGAGTCTGGGCTCGGCAGGTAAGAGTGCAGCAATCAATTAGCAATGTCTGCCACTGGTAACAACTGTCCCAAGTCCCACAGGTAAGAGTGCAGCAATCAATGAGCTATGTCTGCCACAGGTAATGACTGCATGTATGCCACGTGCTGGCCATGCCTAGCCTTGCAGGTCTCTGAATCCTTTCTAACTTTGAGGAGCTGAGCTTCACAGTTGGACAGAACCCCAGCTTACCCCCAGAGTCCCTTTTCAAGCTTACCTGTCGTAGTCCTGAATGATCTGCCCCACTGCCCAGATGGCTGACAGGTATTCGTTGGTGCCCATGGGGTTGATATAGTGCAAAGAAGAAGGGTCGAGGGGATTCCCATTGGAGGCTGTGAAGTCTATTCCAACCTGTGGAGTGGAGAAAAGTCCACCCAGTGTGGTCACTGACCCCCAACTCCCTATCCCACCACCAGGAAATAGGAGAGTGACAGGACATGGATGGCCCTTCCTCCATCTCCCAACCCCTCTCCCTATAACACGGTCTGGAACCTAGATACTATGTGATCACATCACTCATCTGCTGTAATGCCATCCATGGTTCCCTATCACCCAAGCATAAAGTCCACTGCCCAGATGTGATACAAGGCTAACTTACAGCCCCAGAGTCCCTCTTCTCACTATTCCTACCTACACATCCAACTATGCCCATTTCCAGCCCTTTATTCATGAGGTTCCCTTCACCTGAAGATCCAGACCATCTTTTCTCCTTATCTAAGACTCCTTCCAGGTCCCACTCAGATGCCTCTGTCCCAACAAAACCTTCCCACATACCTCATCCCCAACTAAGCCATCTCGCCATGATCCTTCAGACCACAAGGGGCCCAGGACCTGGGGCTGCCTGGCAGGGCAGTGCCCACCTCTGCAGCTGGGAGCCCATGGCAAGTGAGGCAGGTACCCTCAAGAAGCCTGCCCAGGGCTGGGGACAGTGCACAGGGCAGGTTCTTAATGAGGACTTGGGGTTTGCCCTGCTCTCTGGGCCCCAAGGGGATCCCAGTCCAGGCCCTGGAGGGGGCAACAGAGAGTGCACAAGAATGGCCCTTGCCCAGCAGGGGAGGATTAGGAGCAGGGCCAGAAGGAGAAAGGACCTCCTTGGAGGTGTCACTGATGGGGAGAGAAGGGCCACATCTGCATCCTCACATTGCTGGAGGGTTAGCAACCTTCGGTCAGGGTGGCGTGTCTTAGACTTCGAGGGACCCTTGCCAAGAGCCTGGCACCGAGGAGGAGGCTGGTCCACATTTGCCAAATGAACAAACCCACATTGGGGGGGCAGAGGAGGCTGTGGGGTTAGAGGTCAGCAAGGGCAATCCCTGACTCTGTGTGGTGCTGCGATGCCCTTCAGCTCCCACTGGGTCTGGAGGTGGGGGCAGAGCGTGGTGCCCCAGCTGCCTCCTCCCCCGGGTCAGGGTGAGTGGCCCAGAGCCTGTGGGTCGGACACTGCAGGCCGAGGGCAGAGTAGCACTTCATCCCGCAGATGAGTCATCACTGAGCACCTGCTGCGTGCCGGCGGTGTCTCACGCCGGGGTTGGAGGGGGACAAAACACACAAAGTGCCCCAACTCACAGCACTGAGTCTGGAGGGACCAAGACAATCTCAGAGAGGACAGGAGCTCTGCAGGTGACGGAACAGGGAGCCATGATGGAGGAGCAGGGAGGCACTGGGATGGTCCCTGTGGAGGTGGCAGGGGGACAGCAAGGCAGAGCCCTAAGATGGGACAGGGCTTGGTGTGTTGGGAGAACAGACAGGAAGAATATGGCTGGAGGAAAGGAACAGGAGAACGTGGCAGCAGATGAGGCAGGCGGGGCTGGTGGGGCGAGTGGTCAGCGGGACACTGGGGCAGTGCAGTCGCGCCCTGACCTGCGGCTAAGCCCAACTCAGCCCCCGCACTGGCACAAACACCTATGCCCTCCCTTCTGGAGGCAAACCCACCTCTTGACCCAGGGAAGTCTTTCCTGAAATTTATCCCAAGTCCCTCCTGCTGCAGTAGTGGCCTAAGTCCTCAGGGAAGACTGTCACTGGGGCAGGGGCAGAGGCAGGGCGAGGAGACTTACTGTGAACATGAGCTGGCAGCCTCCCAGGATGTAGTCCAGGAAGGAATAGTCTCGGTGTATCTGGAAGAATCAGGTGAGTCAGTGGGTCCCCTAGACTTGGCCATGAATGCCTTGGGGGAGTTGTTCTATGTCCTGAAACCTCGGGTGGGGACAAGGAGGCCAAGAAAAAGCAGATGGGTTTGATCTGATTACAACAAAACCCAAATCTCTCTACAACAAGGCCCTCGGAGCAACGGTTCTCAGGGGGTGGTGGATCTGCAGTGACACACACACACACACACACACACACACACACACACACAGAGTCCAGGGCCAGGGCCCAGCACCAATTACACCTGCCAATCACCTGGCAGAGCAAGTCTCCACTCACTGTCATTCGGGTCCTTACCGCCTCTGCCCTGAATAACCTCCCTTGTTCACAGAGGAGAAGAGGCCTGCAGGCCCGGGCTTCCTCTGTAAGTTAATAAAGCTGTTAATACACTGTGTTTATCTCATGGCCTTTGCCTCCTTTGGGCAAAGCACACTGGCCTTTCCATTTTCAAGTTATAGAGGTTTCCTTCAAAACAAATGTATTTCAGTGAATTTTAAAAACAGTGGTGGGGGAGGAGAGGCTGACTAGAAGACATAAGTAAAGCAGGTGCCAACGAAAGTCATGAAGAGAGGACACAAGTGACGGAAGTTTCGGCCACAAGGACCTGTGTCACCTTCTGTCGTGGCATCATGCAAGGTTCACATAACCCCAGCCCCGTGGCCTGGGCTCCAGACGGAAGAGGAAACAGAGGCCTGGGCCTGGGATCCGCTGCTGACAGCAGGGCGGAGACCCGTGCAGACCGTTGGGCCTAGAGCCGGGCCCTTGCTGTGGGCCCCAGGCTGTCTCCCCACTACCTTGCCCCAGCCCACAGGTGTGTGGCCACCAGAGGTCCCGGACCACTGCTGCTGTGAGCTTTGCTGCCTTCCTGGGTCTCAGTGGCCCCAGCTCTACTATGGGAACCACAGTTACCTGAGCCCTTGCTGATGCCAGAGGACAGGGAGCTCTGTCCACCACCCCTGCCCTTGAATGCCCAAGGTGCAGCGAGCGCCACCAGCATGAACTGCAGTGGTTCCTACAGCCACCCTGGAGAGGCCCGGAGGTCGTCCGTGTTCCCTTGGCCACCACACAGGAGGATGGTCCAAGGCCAATCCCTCACCTCGTCAACATGCCCTTGCTACAGACAAGGAGACTGAGGCTCAGAGAGGCTCAGTTCAGAACATCACAGAGCCGGGATGTGGCTGAGGCAGGATTTGGAGCCAGGCCTTGCTGGCTGCAGACCCAGAGCCCTGCCTGTCCCTCCTGCAGTGGCACCTTTCTGTGTGGCCCCCACTCACTGCACCCTCCCCCACTGCTCACCTTGCAGGAGCGCAGGATGATGACACCTGAGTTTCTGTAGCTCTTCTTCTTCTTCTGCTTCTTGGGGTTGATGCACTCCATCTCCAGCTGGGCATCAGGAGCAGAAAGAGGCTCAGCAGGGCTTCTCGGGGACGGTTCTCCCAAGGCTCTAGAATTCCTGCCCTGGACTTAACGGGAGGCAGCTGCCTCCCCCAGGGAGCTGCCCTGCATGGGAGCTGTGGCAGGAGGATCCACAGATTCCCCCTCCAGTCAGCTCATCTCCGCCACGGGAGCAGAGGGCCTGGCCTTGGGACACTGACAGCTCCTACCTCCTCACTAGGGGTCAGGCGCCATACCTGTCTCCTCTCACGTCCTCCCCACCTGAATCTCTGCCCCACTGACAGATGGAGCTGGGGCTCAGGGAGAATGACTGTCCTGCTCAAGGCCTTGCAGTAGAAGGGGTGGTACCCGCGCCGGTCTGCCTGATTCAAAGCTCCAGGCCCCTTCCCAGCCCCTAGCGAGATCTTGGGGTCTCCACACATGCGCCTCTCTCACCGGGACGCCGTCGCGAGCCTCACACATCTGTGATACTGATGTCTGGAACTCGCCGATGAAGTCATGACCCCCGTCGTTGTCATAGTCGTAACACATGACCTGGGTGGATCCAGTATGGTTACCCCAGAACTGCCCCCAAGAGGCACTCTCCAGCCCCTTTCAGCTCCCAGAGAAAAATCCCAGTTCTTCAGTAGGCGTGGTTCCTCCCCCCAGCACCTGCCTAGCTGGTACTGGGAACTCCTGAGCTTCCTCCTGCTGGAAGCCTTCCACGACTGCCAGAAAGCAGAGAAAGTGTGCCTGCCCAGGGACAGCAGCTATGCACATGGGCCGTTGCCTGGGGCCCTCTCTAGACTGTTGATGGACACAGAAACTGCCACTGTATATGCTCTCTAACTGCTGCCATGACACTTGGAGGAGGAAGGTAGGAATGATGGCGCCCATGCTGCTGATGGGTATACGGAGGCCCTCAGAGGAAAGCATGTGGCTGGAGTCTCACAGCAGCAGCAGCCCCAGGACTAGAAGCCACGTTTCCTGGAAGCCCATCCAGGGATCTGCCTGACCTAGTTGTCCCTCACCTGCTCACAGACCCAGCCCCTGCAGACTGAGGACCTTTAGAGACTAGTGACCCCTGTTCTCACCATGTGACCCCATTTGCAGCATTTGATGGTTTCTGAGGTGTTTCTGCCTCCGGAATCCTAGCTAGTGGCTCCTTAGACCTCCAGGAAGGGTGGGGCAGTTTTAGAGCAGGGGCTCACACAGGTAGGGAGCCTTCCCAGGTCCCCAGAGGGTCAGGCAGACAGGGAACAAGGATCTAGCTCCTGTCCTCCCTCCCCCCAAGATAGGTTCTTTCCATCTTAGTAAGAAAGAGCTTTGACCAGATACCCTGTGGGAGTCTCGGGTAGGCTGGGATGCCAGAGCGGGCAGGGGGGCAGAGGGGCCCCTGGGGCCTCCTCACCTGGATGGGCTTCTCCAAGTCCCCATCACACAGGGACACCAGCGGCACAGTGAATGGTTTCCACACAGGGTCCAGTGTGTACTTGATCACCTGCAGGACAGCAAGGGCCAGACCAGTGAGGACGGACGTGACAAGAAAGAGAGACCCACAGCCACACTTCTGGGGGTGGAAGCAAGCATCCCTGTAGCCCTTCAGATGCCACCTGCATGGCAGGGACTGCACGGCCTCGCCCTAAGCCGTCAGCAGACTGCGAGACCCCCGGCCCCATGCACCCACCTCAGTCCTGTGAACCAGCATCCACTTGCCATCGTCTCCTGGCTTGTAAAACTCCAGAAATGGATCCGACTTCCCAAAGAGGTCCTGGAGGAGCAGGAGGATATGGGTGAGAGGGAGCAGCCATGCCAGATTCAGGGGGACTGGGGTATGGCCCGGTCATTGCCCCCAACCCAGGGTCAAGGTGGGATCTGCAGACACAGCCCACCTGGCCCTCTCCCCTTAGCCTCTGCAAGGCTCAGCAAGAGGCTGGGAGTGCTGGAGGGCCTCAGACCACGGCCCCCTGGAGAAACACTCCACATGAGGTCACCAGAGCTGTGGTCAGAGACAGAGACCTAGAGCCTGCGGGTGGTGGAGCGCCAGCATCGCAACAGGGCAGGACTCTGAGAGGGTGCCTGCTCCCAGCACAGGACCAGGCCCCATGGGATATGACACTCATTTTAGGAAGAGTCTAAAAAACTAAAACCATCCTGCCTATTACTGGAGGCATGTGAGGGCCTTTAAAAGTTCATTTAGCCAGGCATGGTGGCACACACCTGTAATCCCAGTACTTGGGAGGCTGAGACAGGAGGATCGCAGGTTTAAGACCAGCCTCAACAACTTAGTGAGACCCTGTTTCCAAATAAAAAATAAAATAGGGGTGGGGTTGTAGCTCAGAGGTAGAATGCCTCTGGGTTTAATCCCCAGTAAACACACACACACACACAAGCAATTTTATTTCAGTTTAAAAAACCTGACACTAAAGAGGTTATATGCCAGTGAGGGGGGAAAAGTGAGTGAGACAGCAGTGTCCCGGGGACAAGTGGGAGAGGGGAGCCATCGAGGCCACTGCCATTTCCAGGGTGGTCCCAGGAGGCAGTGACATGGAGGAGCCTGGAGGAGCTGGCTCCAGGCAGGGAGGTGACCCTGAGAATACTCAAGATAAAGCATCCCGGGCAGAGGGAAGAGCGAGAGCAAAGATCCTGGGACAGGAGGGTGCCGGGCAGGCTGGTGTGGTCCCCAGCCCAGCAAAATAAATACACCTGGGGAGAGCAGGGAAGTTGGTTTGGTTGAAGCAGAATAAAGGAGGGGAAATAGGGTGACGGCAGGGAGTCAGGACACTGGAGCACATCAGGCAGGGCCCTGCAAGGTGCTGTAAACACCCTGGAAGTTACACCAAGTGAGCTGGTGTTCCGCAACAAGTGGTTTCCAGCAGGGTTCTGGACGCCTCGCAGTGATAGGAGGCTCACTCCTCAGCGATGAAGGAGTCCTGATCTGGAGAGGCCCGTGGAGCCCTGTGCTAGGCCTGTCCCCTGGGGCAATGAAGGTGGCTGGCAGAGAGGGCTGGGGCAGGGACGCTGTCTGCTGGGAACCCCTTCTTTTGTCCTCCTCACCTTCTTGTCCAGTTTCCTGCCCGCCACACTCAGCGTGATGACCCGGTTGTCTGACAGCTCCTGGGCAGCGATCTGTAAGGTCAGGGGGTCGTGAGGACAGGCCCTGCTCCTTCTACCCTACCTCCTGCCAGGCACGGGGCATAGGGTGCCCCAGATTCAGCTCTCCAAGGCTCAGAGGGGGAAGGAGGGGAGGGGTGGTGCCCAGTGATCTTGGACAAGTCTCTTGTCCAAACCTTAGTTTCTTTAATCTGGAAAATGGGGTAATGACCCATCTGGATATGAGGAATGATAGTGACCCCACATGGCTCAGGAGAGGGCACGTGGGATGGGAGGGGAGATGAAGCAGGGACCAGACATGGGGTGGTCTAAAGCAGTAGGAAGAGATTCTGGGCCAGAGAGCAGCGTGACAGGCCTCCTCATGCCCCCGCTGCAGCCCAAGAGACCTCAGAATACTAAGGTATCAGCAACCACAGCAACGTCACAGTGCAACTGGGGAAACCGAGGCACAGGGGAGTGAGGGGCCCACCCGAGCTCATTCTTCTCTCACCAGCTCAGACATCGCCTGTCCTCGACACCTTCCCCTTGGCCATGATCCTCACACCCCTGACTTCCTGCCACCCTAGAGGGGGTCAGGCCCCTGCTGGTGCCCGCCCTGGGCTGCTTTCCTGGTCCCCTGCTGGTTCCCTGACCCTGTGCACCAGCCCAGCCAGTGCTGGACCAGCTGGGAGACCTTGAAGCTGCCAAGAGCCCCTTCTGGGCCTCTCTCCCTTCTCCCTCCAGATGGGCAGGAAGCCCTCCTACCCACAGTAATGCTGGTGATCCGGATGCTCTAGTGCCTCTAGGGTAGCCTCACCTGAGGCAAGCCGTCAGGCTTCCAGCAGAGCGGCCGGGCCAGCTGGTTGCCCTTTCTTCCTTCCTCGTCCCCAGCTGGGATCTGCTCACCAACACTATAGGGCAGGGCCTATCACGGCCCCCATTTCCCAGAGAAGGGAATGAGGCCTGTAGAACCACTAGAAATGCGGGGGGGGTACTAGGCGGGGTCCCTCTGGGTGGCTTCCGGGTGCAGGTTGGGTGCAGGTTAGCTGGGGCATGAAGTCGTTAGATGGAGGATCTTGAACACCAAGAAGTGGGGGCTGGGCCAGGTGTTAGGGTGTTGGAACAGAGTGGAGGCGTCTGCAGTATTCAGGATGTGCTGTGAATCCAGCTTGCCTTGAGCCCAGGACACTTGAGTGAAGGAGTAAAGAACAACTGAGGCAGGGAGGCAAAGCCAGACTGCCAGGTGCCCCGTGGCTCTGAATGACAGGTGTGCAGCAGTGGGGGACGGCCCGGGGAGCGCGCCAAGCTACACCTCTCTGCTGCAGTCATGGCCGCATCACATGACGAAGAGATAATCTCACTAGCTGAACTACCCTGGGGATCTTCCTCTCTGGGTCTCATTTCCCTCATTTGTTAAATGGGGTTACCCTGCCTTCTGGGACCCTGTGAGGACTCAGAGTCCATCCACAGGAAGAGCCTGCGCATAGCTGAAATCGTTGCGCATCGCAGGGGAATCATTGCGCATCGCTGGAATCATTGCGCATTGCTGGAGCTCTGCACATCGCAGCCATAAGCACAGCATCGTGCATGAGGCACTTCTGAAAGACCTCCAAGGGCGGGCAGGGGCCAGTGCGGAGGGGTGCTGGGAGGTTCTGGAGGCTTGGAGGGAGTGGGGGGTGGGGGAGTGGGACGCCCCTCCTTGGGAGTCGTAATCTTTGGGGCCTCCTGACAGTCCCCCCAGTTTGGAGGCCCCCAGTGCATCATTTGTGGAGCCTGGAGTCCGTTGCTAAGAGACCTGTTGCTAAGTTGTAAGTTGGGCCTTTTTACTCCAAACAAAGCTGGTGATTATCTGCCAGAGGAGCGGCCCATTGATGGGGGAGGGCAGCGCGGGCGGGGGTGGAGGGGGGCTGTGGAAAGCTGGAGGGGGCTGGTACCGTAATCAAGCCCTTCCCCGCAGGCTTGTCATTCATCAGCAGCAGAGGCCGAGTGATCTTCTTGCTGGAGACGATCTGGGGAGGGAGAGACAGAGAAAGGAGCTCAGCGAGTGTGTGGGGGGCGCGCTGGGAGGACGGATCCTCAGCAGGCACCACTTCACACTGCCTCCTGCCAGGGCCGGCTAAACCTTCACCTGCTGGAGCCTGGCCACAGAGACAGCCACCATTACTAGCCAAACTGGACAGCCCAGGAGACTGAGACCCAGAGAGGTTGAGACACTGGTCAGGGTCCCACAGCTGGGGTGGAGTCCTAGCAGTCTGGCTCCCACTGACCTGGCTTGCCCCCCAGAAGTTCTCATGGGGCTCATGTTCTGGAGACAACTGCAAGGAGGAGGTTAGCCCCTCACGGCCTTCCCCATAAGCAGACCCCGCCCTCCTCAGTGCAGGCCTGATGCAGAGGTCAAGCTCCCATTCTCTGTATGTATTTTCATCGTTTTCAATAGGTGACACATGCGCAGAGGGGCCAACAATCCAAACAACATGGAAAGGAAAGAGGAAGGCGTGGAAGTCCCCTCCCCACCTGTGCACCGCATCCCACCCCTTCCTGGGCCTCTGCCTGTGTTTTCCTGGGTAAATGCTGTGTTTCTTCATGCAGGTCTGAGCACACACCAGCAGGAGCTATTCCTGTCTCCCAGGCAGGCTGCTCTCCACAGTCGCCCCTCCACCTGCTCTGTGCCCTGCAGACTGCATCACCAGTCTCCCCTGGCCCCTGGCTTTCGGGGGGCAGCCAGTGGGGGACACCAGCAGGAGCTGGGAGAGCAGGAGGGCTGACGCCAGGGTCCTAGTTTGGTTCCAGTTCCGAGGCCTTCCTCCCCCGCCATAGCTCTCACTGGGCCCTGGCACTGCCACTTCCGGGCCTTGCCTTCCCGCCATGCTAGAGGTGGTCAGGCCCCCACTGGTGCCAACCCTGGGCTGCTTTCTTGGTCCCCTGCTGGTTCCCTGGCCCTGTCCACAAGTCCTCAAGCTTGCTCTCCCGTTACTCTCTGTGGGTGCGGACACATGGCAGGGACCCTGACTGCCACACCCTGCTTCCTACGCAAAAGGGACGTCACCTCCACTGTCCAGCTTTGTTTTTAAGAATATCATTTCCTGGAAGGCCCAGGGCACTTCGGTCTCCACGAGGACCCTAGGGCCTCTCAAAGCATTTTCTTTTTTTTTTCTTTCACATACTTGAAGGCTGGCAGAGCCGTCATCATTATCCGTAAGTGTAATTTGGGGAAACTGAGGTCCAGAAGGAGGTGGGGGCTGGCCCAGGGGCCAGAAGGATTGAGTGGGACATGTGTTGGGACTCCTAGCCCTGCCCCTCCCACCCTCCAGCAGTTTTCTCAGAGAGGGACAGCAAGTGCCCAAGGTTGCACAGTGACCTTGGTGGGACTACAAGGTGGGACTACCACTGTGAGTGTCTTGGGCACTGGTGGCATGCTCCCCCAGGGAGTCAAGGCCACACCTGATGACACTAATAATCACATGCTCTGACTACGTGGGACCCCACTGGTATGGCAGCAGTTGGCTGGCACCGTGCTCGGCTGCCCCTTCACCCTGGCCCCAAACCTACCTGCCTCATCCCCTCCTGGTGCCTGCTGCAACCTGCATTTGCTCCTGGGGACCCAGCCAGGAAATGGGGCCAGGTGAAGGGATAGACCTCCCCAGGGCTGCCCTGTGATGTCTTGGGGACTGCCCTGCTCCCACCCACCAGAAGGGGCCCGGCTCACTGTGCCCAGGCTGCAGGAGAACTGGCCCAGGAAGTCATGCTCGTCGAGCTGCGTGCTGGGCTTGTCCTGGTCAAACAGGGCAAACTTGAGCTTCTGCACCTCCTCAAAGTGGTAGTCCAGGACGAACTTCTTGGAGAACGCAGGGTTGAGGTTGTTGACTGCCGTTTCTGTCCTGTCATACTGGCAGAGGGAAATGGGAGGCAGAGCCAAGGTGGCCAGGTTAACCCCTCTCAGGCTGCCAGAAGTCATTCTGCTAGCTCGATGAGCAGCAACTCAGTGCCAGGCACACCTGGCCAGTTACTGGTGTGGCTGAAACAATCATTACCCCAGCTCACAGATGAGGACATGAAAACACAGAGAGGTTAAGTGACTTACCCACGACTGAACAGCTAGTGAGGCAGAGCCAAGATTCAAAACCCACGTCTGACTTCAGTGCTCATATTCTTAACTCTTGAGCCCTGGCTCCATTCCCAAGTACCAAGGTAAGAGCTTGGGCACTGTCCCTGCCGGGGTAAGTGACAGCAGGCGAGACCCTCCACCCAGCTGGGCCTCAGACTCCACTTCTCTAAAACACAGGAATTTAACAATCTGCAGTTGTTATGCTTTTTACTTTGGGAAAACCCTTTTCTCAAACCACATTTTACATGGCAGCTAAGAAAGGAAACAAAAAGAAGGAAGGGGGTCCTTAGGTGGTTCCCTAGGTGGGGTCACAGGAGCCACACCCAGGAGGCAGGTGTTTGGATCTTGTGTGAAGTCCTGGAACTGTGCAGCCCAGCCCTCCCTGCCGTGTTCCCGGAGGCCCAGGAGAGGACTACGTCTAGCACTGGGGACAGAGGTGGCGTGGGACAAGAACCCCGCCTCCCAGCCTCTCAGGTCCCAAACCGCGGAGTCTGGGTGACAGTCTATTTTGGGGCCCGGGCTGTGTTGATTTTCCCTCCCACCCAGTCCATTTCTAGGGGCCTGAGCAGCTGGGATGCAAGAGGTCTTGGCCTTGGGCTATTTTTAGCCAGGGTGGCCGGCTTGGGTGGGAAGAGGTTGCTGGGGGGTGTGGAAGTGCTACGAGTAGGAGGAATCCACTCCATGCGGGGGTTCTGGAGCCTGGCAGAGGGGAATGGTACCCCAGACACACCTGACACAGGCTTGGGTGTCCCCCTGGAGTCCTGGGCTGACCTCATGTCCCATCTTCCACTTCCAACAAACCGGGTGTCACAGAGAAGTGCCTACCAGCTCTGGGCCCCATTGTCCCTCTGTGAAATGGGCCAACAACCCCAGCACCGATTATATCTTATTTATTTATTTTTTGGCATCACAAGAAAAAGCCCAAACCTATGGAAAGTCTTTGTAAATCACAGTATGTTCATTCAGTCACCCACCATGGCCCAGTTGAATATTTATTTAAAAAGTAAAGCCAGGTGTGGTGGTGCATGCCTGTAATCCCAGTGCTTGGGAGGCTGAGACAAGAGGATCACAGGTTCAGGGCCAGCCTCAGCTACTTAGCAAGACCCTATTTCAAAATAAAAAATAAAAAGGGCTGGGGTGTAGCACAGAGGTAGAATACCCCTGAGTTCAACTCCTAGTACTACCCCCCAAAATAAAAATAAAAAGCAAATATGTAGCTTGGAAATTATACTTGCATATAAAACTACCTGGAAGGTTGGGTACCACACTATTAATAGTGGATCTCCCTGACAAGTGGGCTCCCAACCATTTTAATTGTCTTCTTTGGTTTATTTTTGTTTTCCTTTTTTAACTTTTCTTTTCCTTTCCTTTCTCCTTTCTCCTTCTTTCCTTCCTTCCCTCCCTCCCTCCCTCCCTCTCTCCCTTCCTTCCTTCCTTTCATGGTACTGGGGATTGAACCCAGGGGCATTCTACCTCTGAGCTACATCCCAGCCCTATTTTATTTTTTATTTGGAAGCAGGGTTTCACTAAGTTGCTGAAAACCTCACTAAGTTGCTGAGGCTGGCTTCAGACCTTCGATGCTCCTGTCTCACCCTCCCAAATACTGAGATTACAGGCATGCACCACCATGCCCGGTTTACAGTTTCCTTCTGGACCAGGAAATACAGCAAATTTGAAAACCTGAAGGTGCAACAGTTCATATTTTTCAATATCCTTCCTCAAGCTGCATCCTCCCCAAACCTCAGGCCACAGCCTTTCTACTCAGAAGTCCTTGGCTAGGACACCATTGATGTCCCCAGCTTTGGGGCCTCAATGGCAGGCAGGGGAAAATAAAATCCCCATTACAGATGATAAAACAGATTCAGAAAGGGACAGTTACTTGCCTAAGGCCACACAGCAAGGAACAGCTTTGCTGGGCCGGGGACCAACTCTAGGTCCCAAGTTTGAGCTACCTGTTTCTCTGCTTCTCACTGACTGTGTATTCGTTTAGATATAAAGGTCAAGAAGGTTATTTAAAAGGGAAGCCAGGTGTGGTGGCACAAGCTTGTAATCCCAATATTTGGGAGGCTCAGACCAGAGGATCCGGGTTCACGGCCAGCCTCAGCTACTTAGTGAGGCACTCCGCAACTTAGTGAAACCATTTCAAAATAAAGAATAAAAAAATAGGGCTGGGGGTACAGCTCGGAGGCAGAATGCCCCTGGGTTCAATCCCCAGTACCACCAGCAAAAAAAAAGCGGAAGGGAGTATTTTTGTAAACCTAACGTATGAAGGTTGTAGCTATATAACAATTTAAAGTATTAAAATATAAGATAATAAATATAAATTGTAAAATTCAAAACACACATCTATATATTATAATTTAGATACTACTATAATTATTTTAATATTTTAAATATATTTAAAATAAGATTTAATTATAACAGTAACAGTTTTCTAAGTACTCCTCTTCCACCAGCTCACATTCTATCTACTTCCAAGGGCCTGAGCCCCAGTGTTTCCTGGGTACAGTGGGAGGCCCCACAGCCCAGAGCCCCTCACCCACCACAAACACACACGGAGGGGCCTCACCTCCATCCACCTGCCGTTGTTCTCTGTGAAGAGGACACAGAAGGGGTCGGACTTGGAGGTGACATCCCGGTCCAGCAGGTTCTGACCGCTCACCGACAGCTCTACCTTGCACACGCAATACTGGGAGCCCATGGGGGCCACCCCCGCTGCTGGGGCTCCCCCACCTGGTATGTAGGCCATGGGAGTTGGCGGTGGCAGCAGCAGCTCTTCACAGTCTAGGGGGGAAGGAGCAAGGGTCAGGTGGGGACAGACACCCACTGTGCAGAACCATTGCCACCTGACCCTCAGGAAGTGGGTGGAGAATTGGGGGGCAGCAA
Organism: Glis glis; assembly: GCA_004027185.1. Lineage (NCBI taxonomy): Eukaryota > Metazoa > Chordata > Mammalia > Rodentia > Gliridae > Glis > Glis glis. The sequence continues at coordinate 65,676 of PVJS01001122.1, read as the reverse complement.
CATGGACAAAGGGTGGGGGAAAGGAGAGTGCAAGGAAATGTGCAGGAGTGTCTGGAGCCGGGTGTGGTGGTGCATGCCTGTAATCCCAGTACTTGGGAGGCTGAGACAGGAGATCTCAGGTTTGAGACCAGCCTCGGCAATTGAGCAAGGCCCTCAGCAACTTAGTGAGACCCTGTTTCAAAATAAAAAAAATAAATAAATAAAAAGGGCTGGAGTGCTGCTCAGAAGTAGAATGTCCCTGGGTTCAATCTCCAGTACTAAAATGAGAAAGGAGTGTCTGGGAGGTGTCTTTAGTTTGCCTTCAAAGCTTTTCTATTTTGGTCAGTCTTTACCCATGAGACACACACAGGTCCCTGTGTGTTGGCACATCAGACCACCAACAAATCACAGTGAACCCAGACACCCGTTGTGCCAGGAAAAACTGGGTTTCTCTTGAGTGACAAGTATGTTGGCATCCTATGGCCACAGTGGTGGGTACCCCTGCTCAGCTTTCTCACGTTGCTTCAGCCACTAGGAAGCCTACTTGTGGCAACTTTTGCAAAATTTGACCTTGTTCACTGTGTCCTGTTCATGCTGCATCTGCAGCCCAGGCACAGTGGCTGGAGCACAGGAAGTGGTCAGCGTCCATTTGTTGAATGAAAGGACGAGTGTACAAGTGAATGAATGGACGAAGCCTGCATCACTCGGATCCTGGCTGAGCCAATCTTCATCTTCAACCCAAAGCCGACCCTTCACTCATTCATGGCTTCCCCCAAATCCTGGGCCCATCCACCCTCTTGTCGAGGCGGGCGCTGACGCTTGAGCATGGTGAGCAGACCCATTTCCCTTTGAGGACCGGTGTTCACTTGGAGCATCTCCAGGGTGGAAGCAAGCTCTGGGCCCCACCTGTCACGGGCCCTGTAGACAAGCCTGCTGGCTCTCTGTGCCTCAGGTTGCTGTCTGCCCACGCGGCATCACAGCACAGTCCTTTGAGACTCCTGCATTCAGATCTTATTCCACAGGCGCACCTGCATTTAACACGGGCCCTGTCATCCAGGTGGGCAAGCCTGTTCCCCAGACATCTACCCAATAAGGGCCAGGTTCCAATTCCTTCACTAATATTTTGTTCCATTACTGTTGAGCAGATAATTGACTCTGCACCCCAGAGGAGGGATGTGAGACGAGGGGCCTTCCTCTGGGAACACAGATCCCTGTCCCTGAGCTCGGGAGCACTGATGGCAGGTCACCTGCACAGTGTCTTGCATCCTTCTTCAGTCTCCAGGGACAAGTAGTAACAATGCCCCATTTTCTTTTTCTTTTTCTTTTTCTTTTTTTGCAGTACCGGGGGTTGAACCCAGGGGCATTCTACCTCCGAGCTCCACCCCCAGTCCCATTTTTTTCCTTTATTTTGAAACAGGGTCTCACTAAGTTGCGGAGGACCTCACTAAGTAGCTGTGGCTGGCCGCGAACCCAGATCCTCTGGTCTCAGCCTCCCAAGTACTGGGATTACACGTGTGCGCCACCACACCCAGCTACAATTCTCCATTTTCTAGAGGAGAAAACCAAGGTGTATTCATTTCCTCTAGAGAGGGTTTACTGAGCATCTACTAGGTCCCAAGAACCACACCAGGGGTAGGATCCTGCAGGAAGAAGACTGTCCTGTCCCCACAAAGTCCCCATTTCTGCCTGGCTGGAACAACAAGGGTGCAGGGAGCAGCCAGGTCCTGAGAGGCACCATAAGCCCTGATGGGGAGCTGGGTTTCAGCCTGAGAGCTACAGAAGTCTTTGAGACAGAAAGGTGACATGATCTGATTGGCTACTTAAAAGCTTACTCCAGCCTGTGGGGAGAGCTGGCTGTCAAGCTGAGGAGAGGCAGCTGGTGTTGTCCCGCAGGACCATGTCACAGTCCCCCCTCTGACCCCAGCCACAGCCCACTCCCAGAGCGCCAGCCTCTTGCTGTGCAGCTGCAGGCCCTGGTCTGTGGGAGGCCAGGCCCCCTCTTTCCTCCAGATACAGAGCCCCCTGGGCATGCCTGGCGGTGGGGGGGTGATCTAGACAATGACGAAGTCAGTCCTTAACCCCCTTCCTCTCTCCCTCCCCCCTCCCACTGTCTGTCCCCAGAACCTCATTATAATCACACGAGCCCAGAGCATCAGGACAGCACTGCAATTTGCCTGCAGGATTTATTCTTGTCGTGTAAAAATCAGTTTCCATTGGAGGGGCCAGCGAGCCGCGCTCACGCTCACCATGTGCAGCTGGGAGCACGGGGAGGGAGAGCAACCTCAACCCTGGAGAAAGCAGAGAGGGCCGTCCAAAACAGACACCTGCCCTGTGGCCCAGAGTGCCTGCTTATGCCCATACCTGCCTGCCCCGGGGTGTGGGGCAGAGTGATCAGCCCCACCTTACAGATGAGGAAACTGAGGCCCAGAGAGTGGAGTCACTGCCCAAAGTCACGAGGCCAGGAAACAGCAGAGGCAGCGTGTGAACCGGGTCTCTGGGCCCCGGGGCCAACACTTAGCCTTGATGGGGGCTTTCTGGGCATTATGGGGACAGCCGGGGAATCAGCCAGGCCAGGGTAGCCTGAGGCTGAGCGGTGGGTTGTGACGGGGCTACAGAGCTGGGGAAGCCAAGGACACCTCATCATTACAAGCGTCCACCTCAGAGTGCCAGGGTCCCGGCTCGCAGGCTGCGGTGGTGCACACCCAATGGGTGGCTCCCAGCTTACCCACTTCCGCCCCACCTCCTGGCCCCTCTGTGACATGTTAGATGCTGCTGGCACCAGCCCCTGCTGCCAAATCAGACCCTCTGTTCCCACCCGGAGCGAGGTCAGATATACACACCCAGCGTCCCACGCTTCCTTATCCAGATACACACGTGTGTTTGGTCACACATACACACAAGCGCCCAGACTAAGAAGTACAAAGGACGGTGCTCATGTGAGCAGTCTGGAGCCACTTCCTCCTGTCCCCACAATGGCCCTCTCCCCATCCACGCCCCCAGCGGCTTGTGCTGGTTCCTCACCAGCCCCCCACTGCTCTGGCCTGGCTGGGAGCATGGTCAAGACAGCCCACTGTGACCCCACCTGGACCAGCTCACCCCCGCTCTGCTAGAGTGGCTGGTGGGTAGGGGGGGATTCCCCCCCCACCCAGGGGCAGGTCCCCCAGTTGTAACTCACCCTCCGGCAGGAAGCTTCTGGATCCCCGAAATGGGGAACACATGATGTCTGGAATTGGGGCAGGCAGGGGTCAGAGTGGCCCTCTGTGCCAGCCCGGCAGCGGGGCAGGCAGGCCAGACCCTGGGGCCTGACGCAATGGAAAAAGAAACCACAGCTTAGGCTGGGCTGGGCCCCCTCCCCTCCTACCCCAGCAGGAGGCGGGCAAGGTGTCATTAAGCCAGGGTTGGGTCTGCCATGCGCATCAGGCAAGAGGGAAGAGCTCCCGGGATAGCACCCGCCCCACAGGTAATTTGAGGTTTTTGGGCTCGGGCTCGAGGAGGGGGCATGGGAGCCAGGCCCACTGGAGGGATGGTCCTGTCTCCTAACATAGACGGACACAGGCCTTCTGGGTGACCAGACCCTCTGGGAAGCAGCTTGGAGGATGAGGATACAAAATCGGTAGTCCCTTTTACAGATGGGTTAACTGAGGCACAGAGAGGGCAGGGCTTGGGAATTGGTCATTCGTTCACACATTCATTCAACAAACATTCCTTGAGTGCCCTGGGACTGCAGTAATGAATAAGACACAGAGGGCTCAGCCCCCCAGGGTCCATGGCCCCAGGGAGGAGGTATCTGCCCTGAGGTAGAAGGACAGGACCCAGCCACTCTGGCGCTGAGCCACAGGTCTAGAACACAAAGGTTACAGCCAGAAACCTCGGTACTCATGGTCCTTGACACCCCCCACCCCCGCCGCCTCCACCTCCCACAGCACAGGTGCAGCTACTTTCACCTCCAAGCGGCCCCGGCCTCATCTCTCACTTCCCCCACCTCAGCCTGGCCAGGCCCCCAGCTTGTGCCCAGCCATGCCCTGGCCCATGCCAGGCTTCCCAGGTACAGCTCGTTCTCCTCCCCACACCAGAGCCACAGGCAGTCTTTAAACATATAACCAAATGCTACCATAGCTCTGCCTGAAAAATCTTCCAATGCCTTCCTCTTCCAGGTCACAGCAACCCCAGTCCTTCCCAGGCGGAGGGAGCCAACCTGACCTGCGCCTCCCCGGCCCGCTCCACCCGGCTACACTGGCCTCCCCTCAGCTCGGCACACATGCCAGCCTCTCTCCTGCCTCCTGGCCCGCTCCGCCCCGGCTACGCTGGCCTCCCCTCGGCTTGGCACACACGCCAGCCTCTCTCCCATCTCCCCTGCCCGCTCCGCCCCAGCTACGCTGGCCTCCCCTCGGCTCGGCACATACGCCAGCCTCTCTCCTGCCTCAGGACCTTCACACTTGCTGTTCCCATTGCCAGGGATGCTTTTCTCCTCACGAAGGTTCTTAGTTGTTAGCTTAATGTCACATCCTCAGAGGCCTTCCCCAATCACTTGAGTTAATGTAATCTCCCAGTTCCACGCTGTTTCCTTCACTGATGCTTGCATTGCATGATCATTTTACGGATTTGTCTGCATGCCTGTGCTAGCTGTCTGCCTCCCTAGAATGTAAGTTTCCAAGAGAGGCGCCAGCACTGTTTCCTGGCACCGCTTCACTGCACATAGCGAGTGCTCAACGAACAGGCTGAATGCACGGGAACCCAGCAGACAGGCCCCTGCACCTGCAGCTGCCTCCCCTGAACACACCTCGATCAGAGTCACTTCTCAAACCCTGGACCTTCATGTCTGAAAAGCCAGCAAGAGAGGGGCTGTGGTTCTTCTCAGTAAGGGAAGGATGGCACCCAGGCCCACAGCCAAGGCTGTCACGACTCCGTCCTCCCCACCAACCCGGCCTCAGTGACCCAGGGCCCAGGAGCTGCAGTCAAAGGGGGCTCATTGCGGGGAGGAGCTGCTGAGCTGGCTGGGAGCACTCCTAACTTAGGGGTGGGCAGCGACCGGGAGATAGGAAGAAGGGCAGGTGGCTGAGGGGAAAACCTAGAGGGTCAAGTGGGGAAGAGAGCAGATGGAGGATGAGGGAGGGTCCAAGGTGGCCAGGAAGTGGCAGCTCCACCCCAGAGTCTCCCAGCCCTAGATGCTCTGGGGCTGGGGGGATGCCTGTCAGGACTTCTAGAGGGGCATCAAGCACCACCAGAAAAAGTATGTCCAACTTAGTACATGGAAAATGAAAAAATTCTCCGTCTTCAGTGCCAACTGTAGGGAGCAGAGATCCATAAAGTCTTGCTGGTGGCAGAGACAGACAGGGGCTCAGCGCTGGGGTCAGTACCACACCACAGTTAGAGTACGGACTCTGGACTCAAGAGTACTGTGGTTTGAATCCCTGCCATTCACCTGCCGTGGGATCGCAGGCAAGTTACTCAGTCTGTGTCTCAGTTTCGCCCCCTGTAAAATGGGGACAATAAAAGTGCTTCCTGGGGTGTTGTGAGGATTGAGACAAAGCACTTGGAACAACACTATGTAGATTCTGCTATTATCAACTATTCTTGATTGGTGGGGGGTGGAGGAGCAACCAAAAATGCTGGGGATGTGCTGTTCACGTAAGGAGGGCAAGGGGCTAAAACTGGTGGAGAAACGTGGCTCCAGGCTGCCCTTCTCTGCAGGTGGACTCGGCATGAGCCCAGGGGAGGCAGGGAGGTGGATGGGGCGGAGGAGTGAACTATGGGCTGGGACACAATAACCCACAGACCTTGAAGGTGGCACCCCCACTTGGGTGCCATGGCTTCTGGGGCTCTCAGGGCCTCCAGGAAATCCCGCTCAGGGCGATCTAATCTCTAACAGCCCTGCATCTACGAGGTGGCTCAGGACTCTCTTGGCTCCAAGTGTGGTTCCCAGATGGGTGGCCATGGCGTCTCCCGGGAACGTGTCAGAAACACAGTACCCCCGGCCCGGGCTCCATCAGAAACCCTGGAGTGGCTGTTAACTGTGTTTGAACAAGTCTTCTAGGTGATTCCGCTGTGGACTAAGTACACACCAATCACGGGTTGGACAGGCAGGTGGGGGTTCTAACAGGCTCCAGGTGAGCCGAGGCTGCCACCTGAGGCTACACTGGAGCAAGGAGGCCCCAGACCCAGTGGTCGCCCATACCCCGGGGGACCCTACTTTTGCCTATCCTTGGCCTGATTAAACAGATGTAATACTTGGCCTTCATACAAACCCTGCCAACCCCCAGTCTATACGGTGATGCTCTGTTAACCAGAACCCTCACCTAACCAGACACCATTCCCCACTGGCAATGGCTGCTGAGTTTACGAGAGCTTTCAAGGGGTTGGGTCGGGTGTCGAGTGCATCCAGGTCTAAACTGCTACCCTTACCCCATGTCCCAGATGAGCAGACCCAGGAAGACAAATGGCAACGTCACTCTTCAGGGTTCTCCAGAGAAGGTGGACCAACGGCATATGTGCATGTGCAGAGAGACGTATTCTAAGGATCTGGCTCACGTGATTGTGGGGGCCAGACAGTCTGGAATCTGTAGGGCCAGTTGGAAGGCTGGAAACGCGGGCAGGGCTTCTCGGTTGCAGTCTTGGGGTTTAGAGAAACCTCAGTCTCTGAGTGGAAGGCCTTTAGTTGGTTGGACGAGGCCCACACATTATGGAGGATAATCCGCTTTACTCAAAGTCCACTGATTTAAATGTTAATCGCATCTTAAAAATACCTTCACAGCAACATCTACACTGGTATTTGACCAAACTGGTTACCATAGCCTAACCAAGATCACACATAAAATCGGCCACCATAGCAACCTTTAGCTCCTAGGGGCAGGAAAATAGGGTATTGGGGTACAGTTCTAGGTTAGCCCTTCCTAAGCATGGAAGACAGAGAGGCCACCCCCAAGCTGGGCATGGTGGAAGACTCCTGTAATCCCAGTACTTGGGAAGCTGAGATAGGAGGATCGCAGGTGTGAGGTCAGCCTTAGCAATTCAGCAAGGTCCTCAGGTACTTAGTGAGGCCCTGTTTCAAAATAAAAAATAAAACAGAGCTATGGGTATAACTCAGAGGTAGAATACTTCTGGGTTCAATTCCCAGTACTGGAAAAAGAGAGAGAGAGGCCACCCCCATCTGTCAGCTGGAAGGGGAGAGGGGATGTGAACATGGAGAAATAACCAATAAAACGAGAGTCCTAAAGCGGCCTGGCCGGGCCTGCCTATGCTGAGCACATTGGGAACTCTTCACTTCCTAAGCTACCTGTCATCCCTGAGCGGGGCGTGGTCTCCACTCCCATTTTCCAGATGAGCAAACCGAGCCCTGGAGGTTGAATTGTTCCTGCCCTCTGGCTCACAGGCCAATGCTACTATTGTCCTCAGAAGGACCTGCATTCCGGACTAAAGTGACTCTGGAAAAATCATTTGGTCTTTCCGCATCTGTTTAGTTTTCTTATCCACCCAATAGAAATGACGAAATGCCTGACACACTAGGTACTGGCTCAGAATGAGAAAAACCTCTCCATGGTGCCCTACCCTGTTCACCCAAACTCCCTGATGGGGCTCCCAAGGTCCCTTCCCTCACACCTTCAGCTCTGGCCACATTCACATCCAGGACACGGGGTTCCAGCAATACTTTTCGTGCCTTCCCAATCTTGCACATGCTGCTGCATCTGCCCTTCCTTTCTTCTTGGCTCTTATTCTTCCAAGTCAGCTCAGCAAAACCAGATACAATACCACCATGCATCCACCCCGCCCCAACCTCTAGGATAGCCAAAATTTAAAAAAGCAGACAATATCATACGTTGGCAAGGACATGGAGCAAGCAGAACTTTCACAGAATGCCAGAAGGAGTGGAAATTGGTGCACCACTTTGGAGAAACATTTGGCAGTGCCTACAAAAGCTAAATCAGTGCACCCCCTAGGATGACCCAGCAAGGCCCAACGGAAATGTTCACATATCACCAAAGATACACAGCAGAATATCCATAGCACACTATTCCTAATAGCCCTGAACTGGAACTGCCACCCTATCCCTGTCATCAGAGGGATACATAAGTGGTGATTTATTTAACGTGTGTCCAGTGCACACAGCGGACGTGCAAAGAGCGTGGATACACAGGCATATCCACCCTGTGGATAAGCCACACAAACATGAAGGATGCAGGACCAGAGGAAGGTGCTGCCCTGCACGATTTCACATCAATAAAATTGAACGTGGATAAAAGAAATCTATGCTGTTGAAAGTAAGGACAGTGGTAGGACAGGGCAGCATGTGACTGACTAGAAGGGGACACCAGGAGGCTTTGGTGACAGCATACCTGTTTCTGGATGTGGGTACTGTCAGCGCGGATGTGTTGGTTTGGGAGCAGGCATTGAGTTACATGTGCAGCACGGCTGCTCAATTTTCTGTTATACTTTCATACAATGTTTAAAACCCCAACAATTCCGGGGCCCCTCTACAAAGCCCTTCCTGCTTCCCTGGTCCCCAAGGGAGAATCACCAATCCTGCTTAGGAAGTGTCACCCTCGAACTTAAAGATGAGAACAGACCTTACTTTCACCTCTGTTGTTCCCAACACCGAGGAGCAGAGAATGGAAAGTTGGACATTGTTGATGGTGAAGAAGAGTGGAAAGGTAAAAATACTGTGGGTATCTTGGAATTACAGAAGCCTGGGACTATAGATTCACAAAATTCCCAGATTTGGGAATTCTGGGATTGTGGACTCTTAAGTTCTTATAATCTCTGGGCTAGAGGCTTTACAGTTTATCCGGCTTCACCTTCTAGCTACGTAAGAACCCTGGCCACAGCCCTGCTACCCCAACATCCTGCATCCTGGTTCCCGGGGAGTGGGTAGTCCAGCCCCAAATGGCGCCGGCCTGTGGGGCCCTCCCTGTGTGCTCAGGGCTGTACAGACTCCCGCCAGGAGGCACGCGGCCCTCAGGATGAGGTGGGGGCAGCATCTCCACACAAATCACTTCTCTACCTTAGCTATGGCACCGGCTGCTGCTGGGCACTGCACTCTGCCAGAAGCCAGGCCATTATGGGGATAAATATAGATGCAGACAGAGAGGCGAGGAGGCTGCAGCAGGGGTCGGACCTGATGCCCCGGGCCCCCAGCTTCCACCAAGCCACACTGGGAGGGAGGCTGTGCTCCAGGGCCCCACCTAACCACTAAGCTCCGGCCCTTGGGGGAGGGACCTCCTTTGGAACCCCCCAGGCCCCCGGTCCAGCTCAGCCTTGCTTCAGAGCACTTGGCCTGGGGTCTCCCCAGCCTGTCACTACAGGGGCTGCCCCCCCCAGCCCAGAGGTTGGATAGGTCCTGCCCTGCCCCCTCCCTCTGGGCCTCAGCTCCTCCCCGCTCTCAGGAAGCTCTGCGGGGATGGGCACGGAGGTTCTCTGGGCTGAGAGTACTCTGGGTACTTTGGGGACCTCGGGAGTGGGCCTGGCCAGGCACAGAGAGGACTAGGCTAATGACAGGTCGAGGGCTTGGTGACCACACAGCCTGTCATTCAAACATGGCTTCACTCAAAGGGGACTCTGGGGAGCCTAAGCGATTGGGGCAAAGCCCTGGAGCCCTCCCCTGTGCTGTCCTCTGGGGGGGGGGGAGTGCCATGGGGCAACTCGGTCCCAAGAGGCCAATTCTCTGTGTGAACCCGGGTAAGCCCCCTCTGCTCGCAGTGCCTCAGTCTCCCCACCTGTGAAGTGAAGCATGGCCAAGCCTCATTCCAGCCGGGGTGGGGGGCACAAATGCCCCTCAGTCCTTCCCGGGCTTCTCTGGGCTTCCAGTGCAACCTCCACTCACACACCATGAAGTCACCCAGACCTGCCCGGCACTCTGCCCACATACCCCTGGAGAGGGGCCCTCGCCACTGTTTGCTAATGGCTTCTTGTAGTCAGTGGCCTTCAAGCAGCCCACCCCTGCTATTCCCTTCTGCCACGCTGAAGAGGCACCCCCAGCCCCTTCTTACCCAGACAGTGGTGGGGGGCTCTGAGCCTCACACCCAGGCAAGAGGCCCACCATCCAGGGAGGTGGAGCCTACTTTGGGCCCAGGTCCTCCTAGGGCCAGTCCTGGCCAAGGACACTGCTGTCTGCTCTTAGGCTCCTGGTCCTGCTCCCGGGAAGTCCTTCCCAAGGAGATGGGACTCACACTACATGCTTCTGTGTGCCTGGCCCTGTTTGAAGGGCTTAGGTCTCTCTGCAACCACAGGAGACAGGCCCTGCTATTATCACCTCATTTACAGATCAGAAAAATGAAGCATGGAGGGAAAGTAATCCTTTTGTCATAGGCTAAGCTGAGCCTCTGAACGTGAACTTAATGGGAAATAAAGTAGTTTCAGGTGTAACTATTTAAGATGAGGTCATCCAGCTATAGGTGGCCCTTAATCCCGTGTGACCTCTGTCCTTAGAAGAGGACAGAAGAGGGCTATGAGAAGACGGGGCGGGGCGGGGGAGATGGCCAAAGCAAGGCTGGCACAAGCCAAGGGATGCCAGGCCTTCCAGAGGCTGGGAGGGCACAGGCCCCTCCCCGGAGCTTCAGAGGGAGCAAGGCCCTCCTGACAGCTTGACTTCAAACTTGGGGCCTCTGGCTGGGCAAGAATAGGTTTCTGCTGCTTCAAGCCATCTAATGTGTGGCACTCAGCCAAGGTTCGAAACCAGCTAGCTGGGCTCCTGGCAACCCTGTGCCCTTAACCAGCACAGTGCACCCCTCCCATGTGGGCCCCCACCCCGGGTATGACCCTGAAAAATTGTCAGGGCCCAACTAGAGGGAGGGGTTGGGAGGAACCATCCATGGGGAGCCACACATGTCCTCTCCGATATCTTGGAGAGAGGACAGCACATCGGGGGGCCAGATGCCCCCAGCTCTTGGGGGAGACACTACAGCCATCAAGGGAGACAGCTGAGCTGTGGGGAGAACAGGCTCCTGGACACTGGACACATCCCCACCTCAGGGCCTTTGCACATGCTGTCTCCTGCTCTATTCAAAAACATTCACTGGGCACCTGCCGGACCCTGGTACAGCTGGGATACAGCTATGACCCAGAGAGACCAGCTCCAGTCCATCAACCTCTCTATCAAAGGCCTCAGCCTCCGTGAGAGGCCACCTCACCCCACTGGCCTCACCACATCATCTGCACCCTGCTTTATTCTCTCTCTCCCCCTCTACCACTGAGCTCTACAACCCTTGGTTGTAGCTGGTCTCAAACCTGCAATCCTCCTATCTCAGCCTCCCAAGCACTGGGATTACAGATGTGAGCCCCCATACCCGGCTTGCTTTATTCTCTTTATGACACTCTCCATTCACTGAGGTTTCCTGTTTCTTGGTCATTTGCTCGCCCCTCTCCATCCCCTGATCTGCTCCCTGCTCAGGGGCTGGTCTGCCTTGACCCTGGTTGTATCCCTGGCACAGAGCACGGTCTCTGCCCCAGAGGAGCTGCACAGGAAGGTGTGTTAAGTAACCAAGAGGATGACTGCAGGCGCTAAAGAGATTTCCTGTTCTTAGGATGCCTTTTTCCTAGATGCAAAACCGAGATCAGAGGTTACAAAGGAAACAGTCCAGGTTACATGGGGAATGGGTGACTCCCCAGCACACCTCAGTTCCCTGGGTGGGCAGGCAATGGCAGCAGGTAATGCCCTGCTCAGGGTAGCAGCTGCCACCTCCTCCACCTCCCCGAATCTCCATTGTTGGAGTGCCAGGCAAATCCCACCTTCTCTCAGACACACACCTGTCCTTTTCCCTCCTCCCTGGGTGGCTCCTCTACTGTCTGGCAGTCCCCAGCCCTCAGCAAGGTGAGACAGGGATCCCTCCAGGGACTTGAGGGCAAGCTCATAATTCTTCCAGGCTCCATCACCCAACATCACAGACTTCATTTAGCACAGAGCACAAGGGGCAGACGCAGTCGTTCCTTGCATGAAAGTTCACAGCCCCTACTCTGTGTCAGGCACTCTTCTTCCTCTTTTTTTTTTCTCCCCTCATGGTACTGGGGATTGAATTCGGGGGCATTCTACCTCTCAGCCACACCCCCAACCCTATTTTATTTTATTTTTTTGAAAATTTTAGGGTCTTTTTTTGAAAAATTTTAGGGTCTTGCTAGGTTGCTGAGGGTCTTGCTAAGTTGCTGAGGCTGGCCTCGAACCTGTGCCACTCTTGTCTCTGCCTCCCAAGTACTGGGATTACAGGCATGAACCATCATGCCTAGCAATCAGGCACTCTTCTAAGTGCAAGGACATAGCCCCATTCTCATCCTTTTGTGGAGCTGACACTCTTTGGAGAGGGGGGCAAATAATAAACTGAGGCAGAAATAAACAAATAGGATGATTTTACAGATTGGCAAATGCCCCAAGAAAAATAAAGGAAGGTGTAGTGATAGCACGACAATGATGCAGGGCCTGGCTAATCAGTCTCATCTCAGACCCCTGAGGAAGGTGTGGACCGGGCAAGTGGCGGAGTGCTCCAAGACACAAACAACAATCTTCTGGAGGTCTGGATCCCATGGCTCCTCTCTCCAGGGAGGGCGAGGGAGGAGCCAGCCAGCCTGAGAAACCCCAGGAGGGCTCCTGAAGGCAGTTACCCTCATCGGGCTCACTAATGTTCCCAGGAACAATGGTCACGACAGTTAGTGGTTACCAAGCGCTTACCGTGGACCAGTCACAATGCTGGCACACACGCCCTTGTCATCTAATTTGATCCTCACAACCACCTTTAAAGAAACATACAATTACTCTGAAAGAGGATAAAGGTGTAGAGTACTCTCCTCACCATTTTTCCTGATAGAGAAACCGAGGCACCATTCCCACTCTCTTCTTCCCTATGCCTCTCCAACTGTAATTCCCATGGCATTCTGGGGGGGGGATAGGGGACCCTTGAAACACCACCAGGGACACCATACTTGTTGCTCATGAAATGCTCCCCACTTTGCAGAACACCTGCCCCGCTATCCCTGGTCCCAGTCTCCCAGCAGCTCTGTAAATTGCATCATGTCATAGTTTGCCTTATTTTACAGATGGAAAAACCCCGGAGCCCAAGGCGGGTGATGAGGCACTAAGATAGGAAACTGCAGAGGCAAGGAGAACCCAAGCATCCTTATCCTTTGTCCCCTGATCTTTCCAGGTAGAAATCTATCTGGGTGACCCCTCCCATTCCAGCAGGCTGCCTGGGGGCACTCCCAGAGTCACAGGGCTCCCCGCCAGGAGGACTGCAATAAAACCACTCCTTTCTGTTTGTGCTCAGCCTCAGGCAGGCCCTGGGCGATGGGCCCATTATATAGATGGTGAGCCAGAGGCTGGAGGGTTGGGCCAGGGTCCTACAGCTGGGCAGAGGAGAGTTCAGAGCCAGGCTTCCCTAGGCCCCGCATCAGGGATGTCCTCAGGCAGGCTCTAGCTGCCAGAGATTCTAACCCAGGCCCAAACACCCATTCTTCAGTGGGTGAAGAGCTTCCCATCATTCACTCAGAACAGCAAGTTCCTTGACAGAAACAGGCCAGGTGGCCCAGTGAGGGCAGAGGACACAGAGCTCGGAGCCACAAGGTCTCCTACATGGCCCTTCTGGACAGTGAGGGGTGAGACATGGTGGTTTGGTCACCCTCTCCAGCTGCTACCTGCCAAGATCACAAGGGACCTGGCCTTCAGGTGTCTCTCATGGAACCCAAACTGTGTGCTGAGGCTATATTCTCCAAGGGGAGGGGGCTGGATTCCTGAAGGGTTTGCTCCTGATTCAGCAGCCCCAGTGCTGTGTAAGGGTTAGAGAAGGGGAGAGGGAGGGAGACCTCCATCAGGCACGTAGCACCCTGACCCTGGGCTGGAGGTTCGCTCCTTAAGGGATCTTGCCTGAGCCATGCCAGCAACCACAGAAGCTGTGGATGCCCTAAGAGGCAGAATAAGTCCCCATCCCTTGGTGACAGCATACTCCTACATGATCAAAACCTAACAGCAGACAAAAGAAAGGGTAGTGGGGCTACTTCTCCCAGATCCCTCTCCCTGGTCCCTTCCCCCAAACGCTTATGGGGCAAGGGGAGTCCAGCAGCAAGATGAACCCCTAACTGGCTACTGGAGCCCTGGGTTCTCATTGCACCTGCGACCTTGGGCAAATCTCAGCCCCGTTTTGAAGCAGCCCCTCACGCTAAGGAGAGCTTGCGGAACTGGAGGGGGCAGTGCCGGGAGGGATGGGAAGCCAGAGAAAGGGGGGAGTAAGACCCCTCTCTTTTCTGAGAAGCATCGCAGCGGGGACCGGCAAGAAGAAAGGGCCCCTTCTCTCCCTCCCCCACCCTTCCAAGCACACAGGTGCCAGACAGCTTTTGCGCAAAAACTAGTTTGCAAACACACTCCGACTTTTGGGAAGCTGCCCAGCTCTACTCCCCCTCGCTCCGCTGCGGGGCTGGGAGCGGGCCCTCGGGCTGATCCCCGGGGCAGGGGTGGGGTGGGACTGGGAGCCCGGGAGAGGGGCGCGTCCGCCACGAGCCCGCCCGACCTCACGCCTTCAGCAGCTGTCCTGGTGGCCGGTGGCGGGACTCCACCTTCCTGACGCCCTCCAGGATCCTCGGGGGAGGTAGGAGAGTCCCCGAAACAGCTGGGCTCCGGCCTCGGGGGCGCCGCAGCCCTCCGGCCCCCGGCCGCCCTTCCTTCCCCCTGCAGTCGGGGCGAAGGCGGAGCGCCCCCGCGTGGCCGGGTCGGAGCGCAGCCGCCTGCCCCCGGAGTCCCGGCGCGCGCGGGCGGCGGGGGTCGGGGCGCCGCGGCCCCGCGGAGGAACCCGCTTCCTTCGGGCCGACCCGCGGCGCCAGAGCCGAGCCCCGAGGCCGAACTTGAGCGCCCCGCCGCCGCCCCGCCGCCCGGCCCGGCCCCACTCACCGCGCGCCCCGGGCCGCCTCAGCACGCGGCCGCCGCTGCCCGCGCCCCGGGCCGCCCGGGCATCCCCGCTGCGCTGTCGCCGGCCGCGGGGCGGGTCGGGGCGGGTCGGCGCTGCCCGGCGGCGTGGCCGCTCCGTGCGCTCCGCTCCGGGCCGCTCGGTCCGCGCTGCTCCCGCGGGCGCCGCGGCTCGGCTCCTCCCTCCGGCCGAGGGCGGGCGGGGAGGGCGCGGCGGCGGCGGCGCTTCCTGGAGGGGCGAGCGCTCCCGGGCGCGGCGGGGCGCGGTCCCGCTCGGGCGATCGCTCGGGCGACTCCGAGGGCCGAGGCTGCGGCGCGGCGCGGGGAGCGCGGGTTCGGGGCCGCCGCGGGCCTGCTCCGCCTTCGCCGGGCACTCCGCGCCCCGCGCCCTGCGCTCCGGGCTCGACGGGACACGAGGGGAGGTTCGGCCCGGTCCGCGGGCCCCGGGGCGCCGCCTGTGGCCTCGACCCGCGGCGCTGCGGGGCGCGGCGCCCTCGGGGGAAGCGCTACTGCCCTGGTTCTGCGCCGTTGGGGCAGCACTAGGACCGCAGTGTTTTCTTCCTTTTTTATTTATTTATTTCCTTTCAATAGCATTTTCTTGCCTCCAGAGACTGGGAAGATGACACACACGTCTGACACAAAAGATGAGATAAAGAAGATAGCTGTGGGGCCTGGGGCTAGCCAGCTTGAGAGCCGTTTGGCATCTGTGAGTCCCTGAATCCGGCCTCGCTTCTGTGCAGGGCGCCTTCTTCCTAGAAGAGGCACCAGGTCTGAAGAACTGGGGCTGTTGCTGGGCACTTAGGCTGCCAGCCAGCCGCCCAGTGGTATGTGTGCCCTCTGGTCGAGTTAACCTCCAGGCTGCAGCCAGCTGAGCCTCTTTT
Organism: Glis glis; assembly: GCA_004027185.1. NCBI lineage: Eukaryota > Metazoa > Chordata > Mammalia > Rodentia > Gliridae > Glis > Glis glis. The sequence continues at coordinate 49,947 of PVJS01001122.1, read as the reverse complement.
AACCAGATTGGGGTGGCCCCAGGGATGTCGAGGCCATGTCCCTAATGCCTGGCGCAAGGCTTGTGGGTGTTCCACTCTGGGCGGGTGAGGGTTAATGCGGGAGCCTCGCGCTGCAGCCTGTGAAGCTCCCTCCACGTCTGAGTCACCGGCACTTTGCAGCCTTAGAGGGGCGGCCACTGAACAGCCACAGGCTCTGAGCTTTGTTCTCTGCCTGCCTGTCCCCCCTGTGGCCTGCCTTTCTTCAAGCTCTCCTGCCCTTTCTTCCTCTGAAGTCGTCAAAGCCCTCGGCCCAGCTCTGGGACCAATCAACCCTTAGGGCTTCTTAGAGTCAGCTCCAGCCTTCCTCCAGGAAGCCTCTCCTGATTGCCCTGGCCACCACAACCTCTCACTTCCCCTTTCAGCCACAGGAGAGCCAGGCACTGGGGTGGACAGTGTGAACCAGACAGTGCCTCTCAGGGTGCTCACCTCTGGCAGGCAAGGCCAGGGCCCGGCAGAGATAGTGCTGGATGAAAAGTGCAAAGGTGGCATAGGAGACCCACCTTGGCCACAGAAATCAAAGAGCCTCCTCCAAGAAACCCGAAGGATGAAGTAGATGAGCCTGTTCAGGGGAGGGAAGATACTGGATTCCTGGCCAAGGGGACACAGTGCAAAGGCCAAGGGTCACAGCAATCCCACTCCTAGCTATCTACCCAAGAGAAATGAAAATATATGTCCACACAAGAACGTGTACTTAAATGTTCATAGCAGCATAATTCATAAGAGCCAAAACATTGATGAAAAAGAAAACGCGGTATGTGTATCCATACAGTGGACTAGTATTCAGCCATAGAAAGGAATAAAGTACTGACACATGCTACAATAGGGGTGGACTTTGAAAACATGCTAAGGAAGGGAAAGGAGCCAGTCGCCTCAGACTGCATGTATGAGTCTGTTTAGACAAAAAGTCCAGAATAAAATCCACAGAGACAGAAGGCAGATTTGTAATTATGTAGACCCAGGAGGAGACAATGGGGGTGGGCAGCATTTCTATTGATACAGGGTTTCTTTGGGGGTTGATAAAAATATTCCAAAATTAGATTTTAGCAACAGTTGCATAACTGTAAATGCCCAGTTGACTTATACACTTTTAAAGGGCAAATATGGTATGTGAATTATAACTCAATAGAGCTGTCTCTCTCTCTCTGTTTATTTTTATGGAACTGGGGATTGAACCCAGGGCTTTGTTCGTGCTAGGCAAGTGCTATACCACTGAGCTACATCTCCAGCTCATCAATAGAGCTGTCTTATAAAAAAAAAAAGGTCAGGGGTCAGGAGAGCCCAGAGGTCAAGAGAGCCCAGAGGTCAGGAGAGGAAAGCCAAGTATCCATCATGGGATGATTCTACACACTGTCCTCAATCCATACACCACGCAAGCCTGCAAAATGTGGACTGCAATCTTCCCTCGCCCCGGCAGCCAGCTCTCTGCACAGGGCCTGCATTCCCCTGAATTATCCCTACGGGTCAGGGCAGACACGGGTGTCAGTGCCTGCCATGTGGGTGTTTATTTCTGTTGTCCAGGCTGTTTGGACAAACAGATCAGAATAACCAGGGTGGTCTGAACACTTCGCTGTGCTTGTGAATTAGACACCTTGGAAGAGGCAGACCTGTTTACTAGGACCTGCCTGGGCCTCATGTGTAGGAGGGGAGGGGTGGTGGTGTTGCGGTCATCCAAGCTGCATCCCTGACCACCCCAAGCCTTGTCTTGCGTGACTCTGGGGGCCCACTGGGCTCAGCTAGCTGCAGTCCTTGCCAGGTTCCTCAAACAGTGCAGGCAGACCGTGACTGAGGCTGGAGACTTAGAAGGCTTTCTCACACACCTGGTCATCAGTGTGGGCTGTCAGGACCTCAGCCGGAGGTGTCAGGCAGAACACCTGTCCTTCCTATGACCTTCCATGTGGCCTGGGCTTCCTCATAGCCTGGCTCTGGTTTTCCAAGAGTGAGTATGCCACTAGACCCAAGTGAAAGCTTCATCATCTTCGATAGGCCCTGGCCTTTGGAAGTCACCTAACATCACAGAAGAGTGTCATTGTCACATAGTAGGAGGAGCATGTGAAATGTGAGATGTTGTAATGGCCACTTTAGAAGATGCCCCTGGTCAGGTATGGTGATGCACACCTATAATCACAGTACTTGGGAGGCTGAGACAGGAGGATTACAGGTTTGAGGTCAGCTTCAACAATTTAGTGAAATACTGTTTCAAAATTTAAAAAAAGAGATTTGACAGTGTAGCTTGGAGGTAGAATGCTTCTAGGTTGAATCCCCAGTACAAGAAAGAAAGAAAGAAAGAAAGAAAGAAAGAAAGAAAGAAAGAAAGAAAAAGAAAGAAAGAGAAAGAAAGAAAGAAAGAAAGAAGAAAGAAAGAAAGAAAGAAAGAAAGAAAATGCCACCTTCCCCAGGAGTTGATGCACAAACATATCCTTGGTGCAGACATCCCCTCTGGTCTCACAGTAGAGGTGGTGTGGCTGGCTTCCCTGCCAAATCTCAGGTGTCAGCTATGGTCCTGGATTTCAATCCCGGCCACTGCCTGGTGTAATCACTAATCCCCTAGGCCTTGGTTTCTGGTTTCCTTCTCTGTAAGAGGGGGGTGGACTTAGTATTTGCCTCAGGGGATGGCTGGGAGAATTCAAAGTGATGGGAACTCGGTGAGACCACGTGGCCAGCTCAGTGCCAGGCAGGTGCTGACACCAGGAGTAGTGTTATTTATAATGCCATGGTTGTGGTCACTGTGACCAATGCAGGGATGGCCCCCTTCTAGAATCAGGATGCCATGCTGCCCCAACCCCTGCAGGCAGCCCCAGATGGCTCCCTCAGCTCCAGCCGCACTGGAGTATGCCTAGTGGTGGGGGCAGGTAGGACTCTGGGCCCAGCCCAGGGCACCAATGTTATTGGTCCCAGGCTCCTACCCCAGGGTACCCCAGTTGCCTTGGTTCTCTGGAGAAAGCACCCCTTCTGTTCCCTCCTTTCCTAGGCAAAGCTCTTTTCCAGGGCAGCCAGGGTGGAGTTGGGATATGTAGGAGATGAGCCACCAAATGTGGCTTCCAGGGGCCCAGGAGAAGGTGGAGTTCTTTGTGGGCAGGGCTGGCAGGAGGAAGGAAGGCCAGCTGTCTCAGGACGTCCTGGGTCAGCTCCGGGAGGACCTTTACCAGTCGAGCCACTGAATGGCTTTTCCTGTGAGCTGCAGATGTGTCCAGAGGGCATGTCTTTGGGGCTGCCGTCCTCAGGCCAGGCCTGGCAGAAGCAGGGCCCAGGGAGGGTTCACCTTCCTGGGGCTCCTCTCCCTCTGGGACACACAGCCCCGCAGGCCAGGTCAATCCCTAGTCCAGCACCAGCTCAAGATCCCTTTCCTTTTGGCTCCAGGGTAGGAATCTGAGCCCCAGTAAAACTCACTGTGTAGCCTTGGGCAAGTCCTCTCCCTCTCTGTGCCTCAGTTCTCTCACCTGTAAAATGGGGAGACTGTTACTGAGATTGTTCTTATGGGTCTAGAGGTTGGGGATGGTGATGCGCTATAGAAATAGCATAGGACCCAGAACTCTCCTCAGGGGAATCGAGAACTTAGCCATGAGGTCGCCTTTGCAGCTGAAGAAGGTAGGACCGTGTGCCTGTCTCATACTGCTCATTGCCTCACTAGGCAGGCGAGGAACTGCGGCGACACTGGAGACTGGAGGGTGTCATGGTGCCACAAAGAACCCGGTTTGAATCCTGATGCTGCCAGACAATGGCTTTGTGCCTTCAAGAATATCTTCAGGAATGTTGGGAAAAAACCTGTAGGTCTCGGTGTCCTCATCTGGGAAGGGAGCATCACCAGGGTCCTCAGGACAGATAAGGGCATAGGTGCAGAAGATTTCCCAACCCCTCCAAGAGACACCCTACTTCCAACCAGTGGCAGTGCATGTGGCTGCAAATCAGAAACACCCAGAAACTATATTTTTCCTGGTGCTGGAGACTGAACCTAGAAACCTCACTCATGCTAGGCAATCACTCTACCACTTTGCTACACCTCCAGCCCAATTCTCTTATTAAAAGTATGTGGTTTTAAGCCGGGCATGGTGGCGCACGCTTGTAATCCCAGTACTTTGGGAGGCGGAGACGTGAGGATCCGGGTTCGCGGCCAGCCTCAGCTCGCGCATGCGCGTGAGCGCACGCGAATGCGCTCTCTCTCTCTCTCTCTCTCTCTCTCTCCTTGTCTCTCTCTCTATATATACTTAGTGAGGCCCTCCGCAACTTCATGAGACCCGGTCTCAAAATAAAGTATAAAAAATAGGGCCGGGGGTGTAGCGCGGAGGTAGAACGCCCCTGCATTCAATCCCTGGTACTGCAAAATAAATAAATAAATAAATAAATAAAATAAAAGTATGTGGTTTTAAAAGCTCCCCAGGTGACTCTACTGAGCAGTCAAGGTCGTGCTCACTAACCAGGCTATAGTCTCACTTAGTGTCCCATGGCACCATCACCAGGCGGCTCCTTAGAAATGCAGACTCCCAGGCCCCATCCCAGGCCTGCTGGACCAGAATCCGCATGTTAACAAAGTGACCCAATGCACTTTATAGTGTCTGCAACTGCACATTTATGGTTTGGGAAGCACTGTCCTGGACAGTGGATTTCAGACAGCTGTGTGTGTTCAGGGAAGGGCAGAGAAGGCAACCTAGGAGGCCTCGAGGCCCATGAAGATTCTGTGACTCTCTGTGTCCATCAGAAGGAGGGATGTTCAATCTGCAAAACTGTACGTAGCATGCGAGCTTCGCCCAGCCTTGCAGGTGGACATGGGTGCGGCCAGTCCCATCACCTCCTTGGTGCGAAGGCGCAGGCGCAGAATGAGAAGCACCCTTTTCATTACACTGCTTACTGGCCTATAGCTTTATTGTTCTTTGAATTTTATTTGTTGTCTTGTATATATTTAAACTGAGCCTACTTTAGGGAAGAAAGGGGGCAGGGACACTGGCCCCCATTAGTGTTAGAAAGAAAATTAGTCAAGGCCTCCAAGCAGGCAGGTGGCAACAGAGGAAGTTTCTTAATAAAATGAACAAAGAGATTTCACAGCAATTGGTGCTGGCCCAGCCAGCTCTGCAGTGCTGACCATACTGTGGCTTATTGCAGGGCAGCTGCTAAAAGTTCCTCAGAGTGCAGAAATGAAGGGGGCAAAGGAGAAGAGAAAAGTAAAATGGGTGAGTAGCAAATTAAAACAGTATCCCTGAGCTCTGGACTCTCCCTGCCCCAACCGCCAGAGCACGCTCCTCCCAGGGCCTGCGCGGCGCCTCTGGTATGCGCCATTTCCTCCTCAGCCTTGAATTCCCCGGCCAAGGCATCTTCAGGCTTTGTGTGACTTATCCTCCAGTCCTGGAAGGAGAGGAGGCAGCGTGACCCCTCTTGATGTGGAGGTGCACACCAGAGGCAACCTGGCCTCAGGTCCCAGGTAGGGGAGTCAGAATTTGGGGCCCAGAGTTTCCGGGTAAACTTCTTGGATCCTCTACCTGCCTCCTTCCTCCCCCACAACCAGGCTGATGGGTGGCCCATTCGGTGCCAGGTGTGCCCTGACGGCCCGATAAGGGTGACCCTGTGCACGCTGTGGGTCCTTGGCACCCGGCCGGAGGACTTTCTCCTCATTCTTGGCGGGAGGCCGGGGACGGCGTGGAAAGCGGCAAAGGTCAGGGCCAAGTCATCCTGGTGTGCTACAAGCAGGCTGAGAGATGCCAAGCTCCTGGCCAGGTGGGACCAGCTCCTGGAATCCCCTAATCTTCTTGGTCTCCTGGTGAAGGGCTATCTCAGGAATCGCCAGTGGGCCAGCCTGCCCTCCAGTGGCTCCCTGAGGCAACTGCACCCTCCTGGACTGGCTTTTCACAGTGAGGTGGAAGGCTCCCCCTGAGCTGAACTTGCTCTGCCCACAGCCAGGTGGCAGAGGGGGTGCTGTTCTCCTGCCATTTGGGCATCTCTCCACCCTATGATATTCAACCCCAAGAGGGAAAAGGAACTAGCATGTGACCAGCACTTAACTTCTTTGTACCAGGGACTTTGCTCACTTTGCTGCCTTATCCTCATCAATAGTTCTGTGTGTGTGTGTGTGTGTGTGTGTGTGTGTGTGTGTGTGTGTGTGTGTTACTAATGTACATACAGAAGCAGTTCCTGGCCTCCAAGACAGGTAGCAAGGGGTCAGGTCACATTCCATTCCATGCCCATCTGACTCCTGATCTGTGTTCCCAGGTGCTGCACACCTGTGGAAAGCCTCCAGCCCAGGATCTGGTGTGCTGCTGCAAGGACCAGCAAGCTGCAAGAAGCAGGGTTGCAGGGTTGGGTGGAGACAAAGGGGAGCGGTGGGGACTACAGCAACAGGAGAGTGTGTGTCCCATCCAAAGGGCGCAGACAGGTGGCCCCAGGAGATTACCCTGGAATAGGAAGGCTGGAATAGCACCTGAGAGAAGCCATAGTCTGGACTTTAATGTAAAACTTCCCAAATTTAAATATAATTAATTCATAAAAGATTTTTGATATTATAATATTTTTTAATATTATATTTTTAATTTATGGCTGAGTCCCTAGTCAAACGAAAGCTGTTTCTAACATTTGGAGCTTCTGTGACACCCCCATGCTGCAGGTGAGGTCTGGACAGAGGAGGTGAGTTACCCACAATCACATGCCATCCAGAGTGAACTTGAACCTGTCTCCTGGCTCCAGGCCAGCACATCACCCGGGGCAGGGACTGAACCACCTCTGACCTGGGAGTGGTAGCAGGAGCTAGGGGCTGGAGACCATCCACATTTATAGATCAAACATGGCTTATTTTATTTTATTTTTTTGCAGTACTGGGGATTGAACCCAGAGGCACTCTACCTCCAAGCTAGGCCCCCAGCCCTATTTTTTATTCTTTATTTGGAAACAGGGTCTCACTAAGTTGTGGAGGGCCTCACTAAATAGCTGAGGCTGACTGTGAACCCAGATCCTCCAGTCTCAGCCTCCCAAGTACTGGGATTACAAGCGTGCGCCACCATGCCCGGCAAACGTGGCTTAGAGTGTATGTAGCAGGGCCATCCTTGGCCCCTCCTGGAAGTCATGAGAAATTCCTTCTCTTGGAGAAGTTCTTCCCTCTTCTTCTTGGAGAAGAAGGCCCCTCTTGGAGTCACCTGGACCCCCAAGGTAGTGGATCGACCCAGTGGCCTCACCTAACGTTCTGGTAGTGCCTGCCCTGCACTCTTGGAGCTGCTTTGTCCCTTACATAGGACTGAATGGGCCCGGCAGATTCTACCTGCACCTGGGCCTGATGTCCTTGAAAGCCAGCATTTAAGGGCAGGTTACCAGTTTACAGATAGGAAGACTAAGGACTGAGGCCAGAGGGGACTTTATGGTTGAGTCCCTAGTAAGGCCCAGTGCTCTGTCTGGCTCTGGCCCTTGGGCCACTGAGCCAGACAGTACTTAATACCCTCCTCCTCCCAGCTCAGGGCAGAAGTCTCTCCCTGATACAGCTGCTCTGGAAATGCAATCTATAAATACATATTTGCTTTTTTTTTAAAAAAAGTAATAAATTAGATCATGGAGTAGCCTGACATCTTCTGGCCAGCCAGGTGCCACGTGACAGGAACACTTGTCGTGTGTTATGTATGGATCACCAAGCATGTGTCCTGCCACTGGTAGTGCTAGGACGTATACCATCAACCGTGTGTGTCACACCGCAAGTTCCATGTAGTGCCACATGTCAAGAAGTCATGTATGGTCTGTTATGTATGACCTTTTGTGGCATGTATACATCATGACACCCTGTGCCGCATGTCCCCACTGGTGACACAGGTCATGATGATGGAGGTTTCCAATAGCAAGTTTCCAATCTCCAAAAAAAAGTCTTCCCTGAGGACTGTAACAGGTTGGATGTGCCCTTTCATCCTGGTGCGAGGTGCGGGGCACAGGGCAGCCTGCTCAGGTCCCTTTCCTGAGCTTGTCTGCTGGAAGTTGGCACCACTTGGCTGGATCCCAGGGGTCTTGAGAAAGCCATCAAGTATCCCAAGGGCTGTGGAGCTGCTTGTCAAAGAAGCCAAAGTCCAGCCTGGGCTCCTGGCTCTGCAGAAGCTGGGCTGTACTGGGGGGGATTGGGTTGTTCCAGAGGCTGCGGGCACAGAGATGGGCATCAGCACCAGGAGCCACTCTCTTGTCCTCTCTGCCCTCGTCCTGACTACAGATTGGAAGGCTGACGCCCCACAGTGGAAGAGACATGCCGAGTTACCAAGCAGAGGCAGTCTAGACCAGCATGGCGGCCCACCCCACCTTTGGATGTCCCCCACCGTCGTCTTCTCTGGGAGCTGTGTTCCCAGTCAGAGACATGCTCATATACACATTTGTGCAAATAAGAAAAAACTTCCCCTTCTTCAAGATACTTTGCTTCCATTTTCTAAAATTGTCCTAATAGGTCGATTTGCTAGAATAAGACACTTTACCACCATCTTCTAGAAATCTCATGTGTCTATAATGCAAGTGGGGCCCCCTAGATGCAATGCCCCCGTGCTGTGTGCAACATATACAACTGTAGGTGGTAACTCTGATTATAGCTACCATTGTAAGTGCTTACTACGCGCCAGCACGGCCCCGCATCTGCAGAGCTCACTTATACGTTCATTTAGTCCTCACCACAACTCTCTGAGGCAGATATTATCATTATCCCCATTTTATAGATGAGGAAATTGAAGTTCAGAGAGATTTCACTACTGATGCAGTTAAGACAACTATCCAATGGGTTCAGACCGTGTGTCCAGTGTATATGTCCGTGTACAACATATACCACCTACAGTTGTGTATGTTGCACATGGCACAAGGGCATTGGGTTTAAGGGACTCCACTCACACCATAGACACATTAGATTTCTAGTAGATGGTAAAGCTAAGATTTGATCCATGTCTGCTCACTGCCACATTCTTGGCAGAGCGGTCCAAGTCTCCTTTGACAACCCCCAACCCAGGCCCTACCTCTTGCTATGGCCACCCACCACCCCTGCTCCTGCACGCCTCTGTTACCGGATGACTTGGACTCCAGACCCCTGGGCCAGCCCTTCAGCCAGGCGCCCAGCTCCACGAGCTGTGATCTGGTTCTTCTCCAGGCTTCCAGTGGCCAGCGGAGGAGAGAGAGGCAGGCGTGAGGCTGGGCGAGGGCTTCCCCATGCTCCTTCCCTGGGGATCCCCCCACACACTTCCAGTATACACAGCGGGCATGTGGTGGGTGCAGTGGGGAGGCCAAAGGCCAGAGCGCTGGGAGAACTAAGCTTGGCAGGGCTGGGAGCAGTGTGTCAAGGAGCTGGGGGCTGAGCCAGTGGCCACCCCCAGGTATGGTCCCCTCAGCCCTCCCGCCCTGGGCGTGCCTCTCATACTCCACTCTCTTCAGCCGGCCCATCTGTGGCAGCACCTGGGCCAGCTCAGCCGCTGCCTCATCCCCGAGGAGATTCCAGGACAGTCTGCAAGGTGGGAATCCTGAGGTCAGAGCAGGAACAGGAGGGGTGGAGATGGGCAGCCAGTGGGCAGGTCTGCAGGTCCTCTGGCGGGGAGGTGGGGGCGGACTGGGGCCAACAGGGCAGGGGTGTGTACACAGGTACAGGAAGGTACAGTGAACACCTTCCCTGGAGACTTCTCAGGGCACGGGTGCCTCCTCCTCCCCACCCATCCCCTGTTCCTGAGCTAGCCCCCTCAAGAATTCAGACAACTTAGGAGCTGGCTGCCCTGAGATTCCAGGCCTGGTCAGAACCCACGGTCCAGGATGGGTCCAGGGAAACCTTCTGCCACCAACTTCCGCCATGCATGTGCCTCGTTGAGACACATGCCACATCGATGCACCTTCTATATCAATATGTGTTGTATTTTTCTTTAAGTCATCCCCTTTTTTACTTTAAGAAATTAATCTTTTTTGTGGTACTGGGGATGAAACCTAGGGGCTACCTCTGAGCTACACCCCCAGCCCTGTTTTATTCTTTTTTATTTTGAAACAGGGTCTCACTGAGTTGCAGAGGGCCTCACTAAGTTGCTGAGACTGGCTATGAACCTGCGATCCTCCTGTCTCAGCCTCCCAAGTACTGGGATTGCAAGCAGAGCCACCACGTCCAGCTAAGAAATGAACAAGAAACACTAATTGTTATTGTCAGTGGAAACCCTGTGCGAGGGACCCTACACAGTAGGTAGTTATGAGAATAAACACAGTGCAAACAATGGTATCAACTTCCAGCTGGGACTGGTGTCCTTCCTAAGGTGCCCTGCTCTTGCAGGCTAAAGAGGAGGACCACTGGTGTTAGGTGTTAAAGATGGGTTGATTGGCCCTCATCTGAGATGTTCTCTTTGGTGTAATGGAAAGGGTTAAGACTTTTAGGCTGCAAACCTAAAGTCCTAAATTCACTTGTGTCTTGTGTTTTCTCCTGTGCTGTGGTTGGGGGTACAGGCTAGTCCTGGCAGTCTGGTTTGCCATGAGGTCGTGCCGCACGGCCCAGGGTCTGAGCCGGTGTGCCTGCCAAGGGGCAGCCGGGCACAGCCAGCGTGGCAGGTCGGGGGTTGACCGCTCTTCACTACCAATGTGGTTCATAAATGGAAGCGCCATAAGCAGGGAAGGTCAAGGGCAAAGCACCTTCAGAGAAGTCCAGCTCAGCGCCCTCCTGCCCCCAAAGGGGGAGCCAGGCAGGAGAGGCCAATGGCTTTGCCCAACGTCACCAAAGCTCTCGTGCTAAAACTTCTTTGAGGGGAGCTTTGAATAAGAATGATCCTCCCCATTTATAGATGGAGAGGACCAGCTCCGGCCACACAGTGGGCCGGGCCCAGGGCCAACCCTCCGACACCTGCCGGGCCCCCCTCGGGGCTCATCCACGCACTCACAGGATCTCTTCCAGGACTGGGCAGAGAGTGAAGCTGGCAGTGAGGTGCTTGGCAGCCTGGTCGTCGATATCACAGGAAACCAGGCTGGACAGAGAAGGGAATGGGTGGGAGTCTGAGTCTAGAGCACCTCTGGCAGGACCCCTTTTTATGCCACGAGAGCAGCAGGGAGCAGAGTGGCCAGGCCTGGGCAGCGTGGGAGTCTTAGGAAAGTGCCCAGCCCGCCCCAGTACCTGAAGCCAGTACCTTTGAAGCCTCTGTTGCTTCAAAGGCCCTTGCAGGTATCAGGTCCCCCAGAGGAGGGCTGCCCCATCAGGTCCCCAGGCAGTCAGGGACACTACTTACTTTATCCGTCGGAGCAGTGGGAGCCCCTTGCAGAAGTGTGGGACCCCTTCAGCCAGGTTGTTCTCTGCCAAGCTGGGGGGCAAGGGAGCCACCTGTGAGAGGAGCCCCAGACCCTTTCTGGCCTGGCCTCCACCCAGGCAGGCAGCCCCCACTCACCTGATCTCTTCCACCTGCAGGCATTGGTCCAGGGCCCGGCCCAGGCTCAGGGCCCCCTCTGGGCCCAGATGGCTGGATGGCAGGCTGAGGAGAGAGGAACTTGGGGGGTGGCTGTGTGGACTGGGGCCTTTGCAGAGCCCCACCCTCAGCCATGCCTCAGGCTGCAGCACCTGACCTCGCACAGTGTCTGGGTAGCTGCTGGGCCCAGGCCCCTCCCCACCTGTGGGGACCTGGCTCAACCAATGGGGGTCCTGACCACCCCTGCTCCCAGGGAACCCTCCCCACTGGCTCTGCACACACTGGGGGGAGGGTGACACTCACTGCAGGACTCTCAGGTGCCGGGGCAGCCCCCGAGCCAACTGCAGGGCTGTGGGGTCCCCAAGAACATTGTAGCCAAGCCTGAAGGAGGACAGGAATGAGGCTGAGCCCAGGGTCCGCCCAGGACCCTGCACCCTGGGGGAGAGGCTCTGCGGGGACACTCACCTCAGCTCCTCCAACCGCCTGCAGAGAGCGAGGGACTTGGCTAGCCGCACTCCCCCGGCCAGGCCGATGCCGTTTGCTGAGAGGCTGCAGAGGGGGTGGCCATTTGACCCTGGCCCCCATCCCACATCTGCAGGGCCCTGGAGACCCCACCCCACCCCATCACACACCCTCCCAGCCTGAAGGAACAGAAGGGCCCAGGGAACAGGGGCCGGGGTGGGTTAAGGTCCCACGGTCAGAGCCAGGGTTACCAGCCCCACTGCCCGGACACAGGCTGGGGAGGGGAGATTGCCCAGTGCCCAGACTGGTGTGGTGTGGCCACTGTGGGCCCTGGCCACTCACTCTATCCTCCTGAGCTCAGGCAGCCCTGGCAGGATGGCAGCTAAGTGCTGGGCACCGGTGTCTCCGATCCAGTTGTGGCTCAAGCTTGGGGAGAGAACAGCAGGAGATCCAGAACCATCAGCCCACCACCCACCTCATCTTGCCCACCCACTCCCAGAACAGAAGCGGAGGCCAGCGCCAGAGAAAGACCTCGGCTCACACGGAGAAAGCCCATCACTCCCCGCTGCGTGAGGACTCCCAACTCTTGGCTTCTGTTTAGTTCCCTGTTGTCTGATCTAAATCCCTCTTGCTGCAATGACTCTCTTACATCCTATCTTTGAGTCTCAAAAGTTCTCAGCCCAGGGTTGGTTATGTGGTGTGGAAGCCGGAGAAGGGGATGAGACTAAGAAGTGAAGAAAGTACTGGAGTTGCCCCTTGCTTTGTGGTCTTTTCCTGCCAAAGTTGTTGTGGGTCTGGGAGAAGGTCTGGGAGAAGGACTAGCAACTCACCCCAGCTCTTCCAAGCTGGTGGCAGCTCTGAGGACCTCAGAAAGGTGGCAGCAACCAACATCACCAATGCTGCTCCTGTTCAGTCTGGAAAAGCGGAGAATAGGCCCCAAGGTCTTAGTCAAGAACCTAACGGCCAGTCGGGCACAGTGGTGCACACTTGTAATCCCAGTCCTTGGGAGGCTGAGACAGGAGGATCGCAGGTTCAAAGCCAGCCTCAGCAATTTAGCGAGGGTCTCAGCAACCTAGCGAGGGTCTGGAAACCGTGTTTCCAAATAAAAAATAAAAAGGGCTGAGGGTCTAGCTTGGAGGTAGAAAACCCCTGGGTTCAATCCCCAGCACCACAAAAACAAAACAAAACAAAACAAAACAAAACAAAACAAAACAAAACAACCTAACAGTCTTTACAGGTGCTGTGCATGAACTCTACAGTTTGCCTGTATACATCCAGAAACTTGTATACCACTCCCAAAACTTCTGGGGGACTGGCGAGCAGAATGGGAATGACCACCCCACTGTCCAGGTAAGAACCGATCCCCCAAGGTGAGCTTTGCCTGGTGCGAACCTCCCAAAGACTGGCAGGCAAGGTGGACATGAGACCCAGAGCCCCGGTCTGCAAGCAGTCTTTGCGTTTTGAGGTTCTGCCTTGGCCTCTGTGTCAGGGGTCCCCTGATCAGCTTGGCTAAATGCCAAGTTCATGTGGGTTCCACAGTTCCAGCCAACCAGCTCTCCAGCCAGGACCTATCTATGCAGATGGTAGGCTTTGCCTTGACCCCCACTTATAGTCTTTTCTGCATCACAACCCTGCCCTGCCTCTGTGAGTGGGGAGAACAAAACTAAACAGAATGGCACAGGTGGGTCTTAGCCCCTCGTTAAGTATTTGCCTGAAGACTGTTTGTTTTCTTGTCTTTTGCAAATTCAGGTCGAGTAAACTGTCTTCCCTTGAGTTAATGTGTGGTGGACTGACCTGGTTCTGTATGCCACGCCCTCCTAGCCCTCACCACACGTCCTACTTTCTCTACTTGGCTGGAGTCGGGAGCAGACTCGGTGACACCAAAGCAAAGCTTTTGGATTTCTGTCGCGAAGTTTCATATTTTGAAAAACCACACCACCGAAAGAGAGCGGTATGTGTCTATCAAAGTGGGCAGGGAGTGGAAACTGTGGGTGGAGGATGGCAAGGCCTCCCGGGCTCAGTCTGGACCCTGGCTCCTCAAAGTGTGGTCTGCGGCCCCCAGAACTGCCATGGCCTGGGAGCTTGTTGGAAATGCGGGACCTGGGCAACCAGACCTGTGGGGCCTAGATTTGCATTTTTTAAAATACTTTTATTGGTGCATTGTAGTTACACATCATAGTGAGATTCAAAGTGACACATTAATACATGCACACAATGCTTGGTGGGTCCAGATTTGCATTTTTTTCTTTGTGGTACTGGGGATTGAACCCAGGGGCATTCTGCCTTTGAGCTACACCTCCCTCATCCCCAGCCCTATTTTATTTTTTATTTGGAAACAGGGTCTCACTAAGTTGCTGAGGGCCTCGCTAAGTTGCTGAGGCTGGTCTCAAACCTGAGATCCTCCTGTCTCAGCCTCCCAAATCCTGGGATTACAAGCATGTGCCACCACACCCGGCTCGGGTTTGCATTTTAACAAGCACCCGAGGAGAAGTGCATGCACATGAAGGGCTGTTCTGGGATCTGGGCCGAACCCCTTCAGGTCACTTTTATAACCAGGAGGAAGCTGGTGGCACCCGGAAGCAAGAGCTGTGGGCACTACCCCGGGAGGGCACAGGGATGTCCTCAGGGGGAGCCACGGAGGGCCGGCAGGGAGGTGCCTGGTGTTTCTCTGGGCAGTGTCCCGGCAGAGCTGGGCATGTCCTCCCACTCATTCCCTTGGGGTCACTGGGTCACTCACCGGAGGCTCTGCAGGAGGGTCATGTGGCTCAGGCCTCGAGTGAGCATGGCCAGTGTGGCGCTGCCCAGCGGAAGGTGGCTGAGGCTGGAGGGGAAGAGGACAGATGACTTGGCATTGCTGGGGGTGGGAAGTGCAGATGGAGGCCCCATCCAGTCCTGGCATTCAAGGCTTCTGTGCTAGCGTGCCGGGGGACCGCCAAGACAGCTGCGCACATCCACACAGTGTAAAACGTGAATCACTGGGGTCACACAAACGGCAGGTCTGTTTTCTCAAACACGTGGGACCCAGACTGATGATGAGCAGTGACAGCAGTCACACATTCAGACAGGATAGGAGCCTAATGCGGGCTCAGCCATCTTGAAAGGCAGGCTTACTATCATCTCTGTTTATAGATGAGGAGCACTGAGCTCAGAGTTGGGGGCTCAAGATCGCTCACAGAGAGCAGCAGCAGCAGGAACAGATGGCAAGGCTGTCGGATTCCCCTTCCTGCACCCCAGCCTCGTGTTTCCCATGAGATCATGCTTGGTGAGGCTCCCTGCCTGGGTGGGAGCCTGTGCTTTCTGCCAGACTCTGCTTGAAGCACTCACCTTGTATTACCTCATTTAATCCTCACATCCACCCCAGGAACACGGGACTGCTATTATCCTCAGTTAAGAAAGAAGACTAAAGCTCAGAGAGGTTTAGAAGCTTGCACAAGCGTACACAGTATGAGGTGGAAACAGGAGTGATCACCTGTCCCGGTCTGCCTAGAACTAAGAGTTTTGCAGAATATGTAACATTCAGCACTAAAACTGGGGCAGCCCCAGCAAACTGGGACAGGTGATCAGCTGCCAGGAACTGACCCCAGGTGCTGTGGCTCCTAGCAAGGGTCCGTGTCCTGAGCAGTCTGCTGCATGTGGACAGCTGAAGCCGCTGGGTGGATTTGAGGGGAGCTGCCCACGCGAGGAGACACTCAAAAATGAAGGATCTGGAATTTGAAGAGGCCTCTGGGCACCGCGGATCCATCCCCTTCCTTCAGACAAGAAAGACATTCTTATGCCACTTTTTTCTTGTTCTTTTTTTTTTTTTCTTTTTTGGTATTAGAGATTGAGCCCAGGGGCATTCTATCTCTGAGCTATACCTCGAGAAGCCCCCACTGTGTGTGTGTGTGTGTGTGTGTGTGTGTGTGTGTGTTTGTGTATGGTACTGGGGATTGAACCCAGTGGTGGTCTACCTCTGAGCTACACCTTGAGCCCTTTTTAATTTTAATTTTGAGACAGGGTCTCACTAAATTGCTGAGGTTGGCCTCAAACCTGCGATCCTCCTGTCTCAGTCTCCCAAGTACTGGGATTAAAGGCATGCACCACCATGCCCACTCTTATGCCCACTTTATAGACAGGGTAACTGAGGCAGTAGGGGGCAAGGAATAGCACCGGTACCTGGAAATCAGAAGAGGCAAGGCCCCAGGCTGTGAGGATGGGCCTGGATGCTTCTATCCTGTTTCCCGCAGTATTGCCAGCTCCTAGCCCCGGCCCAGCTGCCGTCAATACACACTTGTCAAATGCATGAATGAGCCAATGGATGACCTCACCGGGCCTCTAAACCCCAAATAAAAGTTTGCAGAAGGCTGAGCAGGGGTGAAGGCACATGAGGAGAGGTCAAAGAAATAGCTCTGTGCTGGGCATGGTGGCACACGCCTGTGAACCCAGTACTTGGGAGGCTGAGACAGGAGGATAACAAGTTTGAGGCCAGCCTCAGCAACATAGTGAAACTTTTAACAACCTAGTGAGAAACTGTTTTTTAAAAAGCGGGGGAGGGCTGAGGGTGTAGCTCAGAGGTAGAATGCCCCAGGTTCAATCTCCAGTAACACATACACACACACACACACACACACACACACACACACACACACACATAAAATCCAGCTCTGTGAAGACAGGTGGGCCCTGTGCTCCAAGGTCTCCCTAACCTTTCCCATCCTCCCAACATCCCCCCAAGAGGGACCAAGTGGGAGAATCTCATTGTTACAGGACAAAGACCCAAAGGTCATGTTTAAACTGCATCCAAGACATATGGAGAGAAAAACCCACAAATTTCTCCCAGAAGTTTTCTCAAGGGAGCACCATCTCCAGGGGATTTCATGCTCTGTTACATATTTCTATAATGATGGAACTTTTTTTTTAAATAACCAGGGTATATTTTTGGTCATCAGAAAAACTGAGATGACAAGCAGGAAATGCCATTCATTTTTTTCTGTGTAGATACTGTCCACACAGGAATCCGGGGCCTGTCTTTTGAACTGAGTCTGTTTCTGGCATTTCTAAGAATTTGGGGATTCCAAATTATGGGGGGCAGTGAAAACTGCTGGTTACTAAGGATTTGACTGTAAACAAATGTCAGTGGACATCTGTGGGCTTTTCTGCTCAGAGTTTGTTCTCCTGCTTCTGTTACTAGCACCCTGAAATACCACTCTCTAAGTCCAGATGATAGGGTGCCCATGCGGCCTACGCATGGGCACTGAGAATATTTGGTGCTTAGAGCCCCAGTGACTGGTTTCAGGGTGGGCATGTGACTCAAGCTGGTTCAATGAGACTCAATCTAAGGCCTTTTGAAACCATGGGGGAAAGGTGCTCCCCTCCCACCAAACTGGGAGGAAATAAGCCTGCAGCTATGGCATAGCCTGCCTAAGAAGGAAACTGAGGAGAGAGAGAGAGAGAGAGAGAGAGAGAGAGAGAGAGAGAAAGAGAGACAAAGAGAGAGGACCTGAGCAGTACCCCGCCCCTGGATCCAGCCATGCCTGAAGTTGCTTGCCTTGTAATTTCCGTGACATAAGCCCATAAACTCCAGGCTTGGGTTGGTTTGAGTTGGCCATTCTGCTTCCTGCGACCAAGTGTCATGACACTCAGCCAGGAAAGGGGGTACAAGAGCTTGGGAGGTATTTAGCTCATCTGGGTCCATCCAGAGACTTGACAGTGTGTGCCCACGAGAGAGACAAGGACTCCTAGGCATGCTCCCATCCCCTCCCCGTTACCCACAGCCCCACTTACTTTAGCCTCTTCAGCTGTTGCTTCCCCTCGAGGGCTGCCACCAGGGCCCCTGTGGCCTCCTCACTGAATTGACTATTGGAGAAGCTGGAGGGGACCAAGCACAGGCGGGGTTTGGCCCAGCCCCAGCGCACTGTCTCTCAGCCCCTCAGCCCCGCAGGCCCCGGGAGGCCACGGAGGCCACGGAGGCCCCTCCCCAGGAGGCTGGCTCTGAGTCTGCAGATCTGGGGCCAGCCTTACGGTCAGGGCTGGGGCATTCCTGACCCCAGGATGATGGTCCCTGCAGGAGGGGCCATGGCAGTCCCCGCTGAGTGAGCTGCTAAAGGACACTGTGGATAAAGACTGCAGAGATGAAGGCGGGGACGAGGGACATGCACAAACAATAATCCTGTCCCTTAGCCCTCTCTGTACCCTGATTTTCACAGCCCACCTATGCAGAGTCGGGATTATGAGCCCTGCTTTTACAGACACACCAGTCTCGGCCAGAGAGGAGGAGTTATTTGGCCAGAGCCACTCCAGGGGCACTGGTGAAGCTGAGACCAAGGACACAGCGCTCAGCCCTGCCCCGGCCGCACTCAGAAGCACAGGCCTTCATCAGGAGAGTAGCCCCGCTGCCCTCCCCACCCCTTGGCTACCACCTGGGCTGGGCCACCCCTTCCCAGGTTCCTCCACCCCGCGACTCACTCCAGATCCTCCAGGTGGTGGCAGTGGCCCAGACCAGATGCCAGGCAGGCGAGGCCCTCGGTGCTCACACAGCTGGAGGTCAGCCTGGTGGGGGTCAAAGGGCAGCAGGTCAGGCAGGAGCGCTGGGGCTCAGGAGCTCTGGAAGCTGGGGGCAGAGGGTAGGGATGCAGTTCCTGGGGACAGGTGGCTTAGGCAGCTTCTTTCTTTCCTAAGTCTCTCAGCCAAGATGTAGCTGGAGGCTGGAGGCTGGAGGCTGGAGGCTGGAGGCTGGACCAGCCGCTAAACCAGTCATTCAGGTGGCAACTGAGCTGGGCGTCACCCTAAGTCTAGCTAGTGCTGGGGTCCACCACTGCTGTGCATCTTTAAAGCAAGTATTGGAAAGGGGCCAAAGAGTTATCAGCCAAAAGAGTTTCTCCTTGCTACAGTCGGTTGGGTTGAGAGCGAGAAAAGCTCCGTTTTGCAACTGTCGTACGACAATTGATTGGGGTGAGAATTATCAATGGATTCGAAAATTCCTGGATGAAAGTTTGAGGAAGAACGGGACATTTACATGGTCTTAAGGCATCTCTTTACACAGTATTTCACAAGGGGCAAATGGTAACTTTGCAAGTGAAGAAGCCGGGCAGATACCACCTTTACCAGGTGACACATTCGCATCCCCAGCGCAGGGATACAGGGACATCGTAAGCCCTGATGCTAGCCACCAAGAAGACAGGGCATAGCTGGTGTGATGAGAGTCCTGCCCAAAGCGGGCTGAGTCCAAGCAAGGAGGAGTCACCAAACCAACTCAAGCTGAAGGGTTTCTACAACATAACCGGCCTGCAGATGTCGGGCACAGTCACGGACACAAAGAAGGGCTGAAGAACTGTTCCAGACTGAAGGAGAGGAAAGAGAAACGACACTACTTGGGAAGTTGAGACAGGAGAATCACAAGTTTGAGGCCAGCTTCAGCAACATAGTGAGACTTTCAGCAACCTAGCAAGACCCCTGTTTCAAAAAATGAAACAAACAAACAAAGGGGCTGGGGGTGTAACTCAGAGGTAGGACACCCCTGGGTTCAATTCCCAGTTTCAGAAAGGAAAAGAGAGAGGGGGCGGAGAGACAGACAGACAGACAGAGAGGATGCAGTGTGATCCTGGATTGGCTCCAGGACAGAAAAAAAAAAAAACAATAAGTACCATTACTGGGACCATTGGTAGAACTGAAGTATGAACTATAGTTTAAATAACAGTAGCATGGCAATATTAAACTTCCTGAATTTTATCATTTTACTGGATTATGGAAAAGAACATCTTTTTTTTGCGGTACCAGGGATTGGACACAGGGGCGTTCTACCTCTGCGCTACACCCCCGGCCCTATTTTTTATACTTTATTTTGAAACCAGGTCTCACGAAGTTGCGGAGGGCCTCACTAAGTACAGAGAGAGAGAGAGAGAGAGAGAGAGAGAGAGAGAGAGAGAGAGACAGGGCAAGAGAGAACCTGGATCCTCCGGTCTCCTCCTCCCAAAGTACTGGGATTACAAGCGTGCGCCACCACCCCCGGCGGAAAAGAACATCTTTGATCTTAGGAAATTCACTGAAATATGGAGGGGCCGGGGGGGGGGCGCGTGATTATGCAACTTACTCTCCAGTGGTTCAAAGGGGGGAGAGGAGGGAAGAAATGAACAAATGTGAAAAATACTAACAAAGGATGAAAGGATGAGTGTGAGTAAATGGTACATGGGAGTTCCTCGCAGTCCTGCCACTTTTTATTAATTTGCAACTATATATTAGTTTGTAACTCCCCCGATTGAACCCAGGGGAGGTACACCCCAGCCTTTTTTTTATTTTTTGTTTTGAAACAGAGTCTTGCTAAGTTGCTGAGGCTGGCCTTGGAACCACAATCCTCCTGTCTCAGCCTCCCAAATTCACAACTGTTTCAAAAGAAAAGAAAAGAGAGAATATTGAAAAGGACTTTCTCGCCATGCGGCTCGGCATGCAGGCTGAGGTCACCTCTGAGCCTGTGCCCTGGCATCATCTCCAGGACCCCATGGCACCTGCCCACAGGGGACGTCAGGAGGGCAGGGCTGCAGGGCCGAGGGAAAGCCCGTCTGCTTACCGGAAGGTCCTCAGCTCCGCGAGGGCCGGAAGGAGGCTCTGCAGCAGCAGGGTGCTGGCATGGGTGTCATCACAGAGGTTAACCTGGGACAAGCTGGAGAGGCCCAAGAACATTCCAGAGGATTTCATGCTGGATGCATGTCAGGGGCATCCCCTGTCCATGGGGGAGGACCACCCGCGAACTCCCTCATGCTACCCTGGGCTCCCCCACACCCCCACTCCCGGGGCCAAGTGTGAGACCCTCCTGCAGAGGAAGGGACAATGCGAGGTCACAAGTGGCCGGGAGCTGGCACTGGGGTTAAGCAGAGAACTCAGGGCCTCAGACAGCGTTTCCGGTGCGGACCTGAGCCGCTGCAGCCTGGCGCATGTCTCCATCAACTGTCTGATGAGAAGGCTGTGGTGGGTCCCGAGGTCACAGTGAGCCAACCTGGAGGCAGACAGGGAAGGGGCGGTCACTGAACACCTGGTCCAGGATGAGGCCTTCGGTCCCTGCCTTCACGGAGCCTACAGTACAGGGGTGATTCAATGCTGTCAGTAAAAGTCCCACAATCTGCTCTTCACTGATGAGCAGTCCTGTGGAGGAGGGGTCCACAGGGGCAGCTGGGATGGCTGTGCAGGCTGTTCACTGCACAGGGAGGGCAGCAAGGAGGGGAGCTGGGCTGAGATCCAGCTACGTTCCATTCCCTAGAATGTGTACCCACAGAGCTGCATCCACTCAAGAGGCACGGCATTTTAATCTCCACACATAGGCTGCAGGATTAGAGGTACTATGAATCTGGGCATCTGTGAGAGTAGATAATGGGGTGACTTGACTGAGTCTTGGGGATCAGGGGGCCTCCTTCAGATGAAAGGATTTAAGCTGAGAATGAAAGGCTGAAGAAGTATAGCCAGGTGAAAAGAGGTAGAAGGTAGCGAGAAAAGAACCTTCTGTGCAGAGGGAAGAGCCTGTGCAAGGGTCCTGGGGTCAAGCAGCACGAGGTGGTGCTCACAGGACTGAAAGCTGCCAGGGCTGCCAGGCTGAGACCAGGGGTTTGGGGTGGGGATGGAGAACGTGGGGAGCAGACCTCCTGGGCCAGGGGAAGACTGGACATCAAGGACTCTGAGCGGGCATGAGGAATATTGGTCAGAGTGGCCATGCTTCCCTCCTCTCTCTGCCACCAGTCACTCCCTTGGGCCCTGGGTGCCGGGTCCCACCTGACAGCCACAGCCTTCGGAGTCTCTTCCTGGCGAGGATATTCCAGCTGGACGCAGAGCTGCTGCTGGGTCTCAGAGATGCTGCAGGGAAGGAGGCACTGCGTAGGCCGTGCAGCGTTCCCTGGCGGGCTGAGCTGGCCTGGGGCTGCGGGGCCTCCACCCCGAGCTCCCAGGCCCTCTGCCTGTCCCCTTGCCCCCAGTGGGGCCCAGTGTGGGATGGGAAGGCAGGGACACCCAAAGTGCTGCCTTTCACCAATTTTAAGTGACTAAGTTGACACTGTTCAGAGCATGATGGAGTCCCTGCAGACATTCAAGGGCAGTTCCAGAATCTTCCAAGGAAGGTGCCCAGGGGCCACTGTGTGGGTAAGGGTGGGGCAGGGGACTCATCTGTAGGCTGCACCCTGACTTTGCTGGCTCTGCCTGAGGGTCAGGTCATGGAGTGTGGGGGGTCCTCTGGGAGAGGGCTGAGGTTGCTAAAGTCTCCCCAGGTCCTTCTTTCGTCCTCCCAAAGGAGGTGGGGGCGGGGGAACCCTTAGACCTCTCCACACTTGCACTCAGCTGAGCCCCCAGCCCGGGTGCTATGTCATGATACTGTTTTTTTAGAGTGGGAGGTTGAGGTCAGAGAGGCACAGTATGGGCCACCGAGTTGGGATCTGACGACACAGGTCAGTGATGTGGAAGCCTCTCAGCTGCTCCACGTCATTCTGTCATCTCTGGTCACAGAGCCATGGCGTGTCACTGCATCCAGGGACCACTTCCAGACCACCAGTGAGGACGTTAGCTGTCTCTGCCCAGATTCAGCAGCCCTTTGCTTTGAATCTGGAGCTGTTGTCCTCTGCCTGACTCTGGCTGGGCTACTGCACAAGTCCCAAGAGACGGGTATAGCCCGTGGCATATGCACTAGGAACTCCTGCCATCTTGGGGACAGAGAACTCGCCAGGGACACAGCTAGTACTCCAGAGGACAAGGGATCACATCTAGATAAAGAAAGGTCAAAGGAAGGTCCCAGGGGTCGTGGAAGGTGAATTGCAAGGGGCCTCCTCCCTGGACTCACCTTATTTCAGTGACGTGGCCTGAGGCTTGAGCGCAGACTTCTAGCAGGGCGGGCACCCCAGCCCTGCCCACCCATGGCTCCTCCACCCTGTCACAGAAGGGTTCACACAAATAAGGCCACCCAGGGCGAGCAGTAGCTAACCAGCACTTGGGCAGTGGTAGTGCCAGGAGGGGCCTGCAGGCTTTTTGAGTTCGGGCTTGTTTTAAAACTATAAAATTACACAATTAGGCATAAGCATGAAAAAAGAGATGGAGGTCCTATTCCAGCAATCATTTTGCAGCAATCCAAATGGAAAGTGTTATTTTTTTAAAACAACATCTTTAGATTTAAGAAAAGATTAGCATAATGTTATGCATGGCAAAGACAAGGAAACAAAATTGTATATAAAATAAGATCCCAATTTTATATTTAAAAAAGGAAAAATAGGGAGAAGGCGGGAGATAAAAATATGAGGAAAATATATTAAATGTTTATGGTGGTTGTTTAGGTGGTAGAATTCTCATGAGTGGTTTTTATTTTATTTCCTCTAAAGTTTTCTATATTTTATAAACTTCCTACAACATTATGCATTAATTTAGAAACAGGAAAAAGAGAGTTATATTTAAAAGATTCCTTCTTTAAAGTTATGTTGCAATTTTTTTTAAAAAACACTATTTTCTCCTTTATGTCTGGATTTTCCACAAATTTCTATATTGAGTACATATTACCTTTAGGCTTAGAAATGTTTTATTTTGAAATGCTATTTTGGGTGATCCAACAGAATTGAATGCAAGGACATGAAGATCTATTTGAATATCCATGTTCATACCAGTATTATTCATATGGCCAAAGGTGGCAACAACCCAAGCATCCACCAGAGGATGAATGGGTAAACAAGTTGTGCTATATCCATACAATGGAATATTATTCAGCCTTAAAAAGGAAGGAAATTCTGACAAATGCTACAACATGGATGGACCTTGAAGACATTATGCCAAGTGAAATAAGCCAGGCACAAAAGACAAAATATAGTATGGTTCCACTTAAAGGAGGTACCTAGAGTAGTCATATTCATGGAGACAGGAAATGGAAGTGAGGAGTTGTCTATTGGGTACAAAGTTTCACTTTTGCAAGATGAGAAGAGTTCTGGAGCTTGGTTGCAGAACAATGTGAATATACTTAACAGTACTTAGCTATAAAAATCTTTAAGATGATAAATTTTGGGCTGGGGGTGTAGCTCAGTGGCACAGGGCTTGCCTAATGTGCACAAGGCCCTGGGTTCCATGCCAGCACTGCAAAAAAATGGTAAAATTTGTTATGTGTATTTTACTATAATTTTTTAAAAATATGGTTTTGGGGAAAAACCAAATCTCCTTTGCCTCATCCTGAGCTGTGAAGAAACTGTGCGCAGCACTGCCCGAGAAGTCAGTGTTTTGGGTACAGATATGTAAACTTGTCTCATGGGGCCTTCCGATCTAACATCTAGTTTACAGAACAGTCAGGGGCAGTGGAACAAGCTCCACAGCATGACGAGGAAATGAGCAGCCAGGGCCAGAAGGTGGCCATCTGCGGCACCGCGGTCCTGGATCCACCAAGCCAGCTGTCCCACGTGGGGGACAATGGGAAAGCTTAGAGTAGACCGGGTAGTGCATGACACTAAGGAGCTGCTATTGAGTTTCTTAGGTGTCCTAAATGAACCATGATTATGCAGAAAATGTCCTATGTTTGAAAGATTCATTTCAGAGCGATATCTTATGAGGTCTATGGTTTACTTGAAAATACTTGAGCCAAAAAATAAAAATATGGAACAAATATGGAAAAATGGGAATAATTGTCAAACCTAGATAATGGGGTAGGTGTTCTTAAAAATTATTCTCTTTACTTTTGGGCATGTTCTTTTTTGAATTTTTTTGTTTGTTTTGTAGCACTGAAGATTGAACCCAGGAGCACTCTACTCTTTACTTCTGGGCTACACCCCAGCCCTGTTTTATTTTGAAACAGGGTCTTGCTAAAGGTACAACATGCTGGTCTTCAATCAGCAAGCCTCTTGTCTCAGCCTCCCAAACACTGGGATTACAGGCATATACCACCATGCCCAGTGTTTTTCTGAATGTTTTAAAAATTATGGTGACAATATGAGCATATTTATTTTATGTTCTTTTATCTTTGGTTGGGTATCCTTTTGGAACTTTTATTTCTTAAACTCCAAAGCTCAGGGCCCACCCTGGGGAGGGACGGCTCCTTTGTGTGCTTGGGGGTGAGTCTGGGTCCTGGCGGCAGGGTTCTGGGTGCAAGAAATGGCCAGGGCCCTGAACACCAGCCCCCCACCCCCACGCATGCGCGGCTGTTGGAGTGGGAGGGAGGTACCTGAGGAGGAGCAGCCCTGCCGGCCGTCTCACCAGGCTCAGAAGGTCGTTTAGCTGCTCCAGGCCCAAGCCACACTGGGTCAGCCTGGGGACAGAGGTCAGTCATTGGTGTGGCTCTGGCAGGGTGCCCCATCCCTTACCTGACCCTCTGGGTAGTGCCGGGTCACTCACATGAGCTCCTTCAGCTGCAGGGCCTGGCTCAGGCCAGTGGCCAGTCTGGGCACGTGCTCCGGCCTGAAGCTGCACTTTTTCAGCCTGAGGACAGAGGCAGGGAAGGGCCTGGTGGGCCTGTGGGGGGCACTGGCCTCACTGCCCCCAGCCTTCCCCAGGACCTATGAGGGGAGGCCCCAGGAAGGCCCAGGATGCAGCTTTAGCTTTGGGAGCTTCCTGTCACTTTGTGGAGGACCCCACTGCAAGAAAGTGCTAGCTTGTAATCCCATTACTTGGGAGACTGAAAGGAGGATCGCAGGTTCACGGCCAACCTCAGCTACTTAGTGAGGCCCTCCACAACTTAGTGAGACCCTGTTTCAAAATAAAGAATAAAAAATAGGGCTGGGGTATAATTTGGAGGTAGAATACCCCTGGGTTCAATCCTCAGTTCTGCAAAAAAATAAAAAAGAAAGTGCTAGAAGTCAGTTACTGTGGAGCTGACTCCATGCCAGGCACCGCGCCAGCCCCCGGCTGCACAGTGGCACCATGGAGCATCTCATTTAATCCTTACAGCGTCGTCTGCAGGTGGGGAGGCTTACTAACCCAGGACACCCTGTGGAGAAGTGAAGAGGAGCCGGTCTCCACCCAGGTCCACCGACTCCACCCTCTTAGACTTTACTGCAGGCTCCCTTGGGAGGGTGGCCCGGGATTCCCAGCCATGGCCCTGCCCTCCCCATGTGTCTAGTGGCCAGGCCAGACCTCTGTCTCACAGACAGCTGCAAAGGGGCCAGCTGAACCCCCCCAGGGCAAATCACTCTGATGGGACAGGACATATGGTGTGTGTGTGTGTGTGTGTGTGTGTGTGTGTGTTATTGGGGGAGGGGAAGAACACAGTGGGCGGGGACAGCTGGATCACACTGTGAGGGACAAGATCAGGCTAAGGGACTTGAACTTCATCCTGGGGGCAATGGGGAGCCACAGAAGAGCGCAGAGCACACTCTACATGTGTGTTGAGTGGGGGGCACACTCGTGTGTGTGTGTTGTGAAGCTCCTACTCAGTGCTGTGGGGCTAATGGATTGGAGGAGGTTGGAGAAGGCCCAGTCAAAGGCAAGGGAACCAAATTTGGAGGTCATGTTTACAGCTGAAGTAAGACATGTAGTGGGCTCGTGATGGTGAGCCCAAGAGAGACAGAGCCCAGGCCCAGTGGGGGATAATAATAAGAAGAGCTAATATAGGACTCCAGTGAGCCAGGCCTTTTGAAACACTTTATACATATTAGCTATTTATTTATTTATTTATTTATTTATTTATTTACTTACTTACTTACTTATTTATTTGCGGTACTAGGGATTGAACCCAGGGGCATTCTACCTCCAGGATATACCCCCAGCCCTATGTTTTATTCTTTATTTTGAAACAGGGTCTCACTAAGTTGCAGAGGGCCTCACTAAGTAGCTGAGGCTGGCTGCGAACCCAGATCCTCCTGTCTCAGCCTCCCAAGTACTGGGATTACAAGCGTGCGCCACCACACCTGGCTATATTAGCTCATTTCATACTCAAAATAACCCTAAGGAGTTGGTTGTACTCTGATCCTTATTGTACAGATAAAAGGAAACAGAGAGGTACAGTCACTTCCCAGGCTCACACAGCTGGGATTTACTCCAGGTGGCTCCAGAACCTCAACCATGACCCCCAGAGCCTCAAGACTTAGAGTTAGGAGGAGGCCACAGGCCAGCCTCCCCCCGCGCCCAGGGATTACCTGAGTGTCACTCCAGCCTGCCCCTGCTGGGAGAAGTGAATCTGGAAGTCCTGACTGGGGCCCAGGCTGCAGACAGAGGAGAGCAGGAAAGCTCAGTGCCCGGATGTGCCCGCATCCTAGGCACCCAGGGGACACGGGGGGGGGGGGAAGGGGGCTGTGCCCACAGGGACAAGGGAGGGGGAAGTCACAGGAGGAAAGGCCCCTGCTGACCGGAAGACATGGCCATTCTGGTATGTAATACCTGGCCCGTTCCACCCCATGAACTCCCTGCTTTTCATGGCACCCAGGCATCAGGGGTGAAATGATGATCCCCTGTCCAGGGAACCCTGAGACTCAGAGAGAGGCAGAGGTGTCCCCAGGTCACCCAGACAGAGGCTGCCAACCGCGAGCCCTGCGCCCCCCATCAGCCAGGGTCCTAAGGCCGCCTTACTCCACTGAGGCCTCCCGGATGTGCGGGCAGCAGGGCAGTGTCTCCAGCAGGTGCAGGGCGCCTTCCTGAGAGATGCCGTTGTGACCCAGACTAGGAGAGAGAGGAGGTCAGGAGGGGCCGCTGTCTAGCCCCTCACCTCCCCTGCAGCTGCCATCGTTGGGAAAGGGCGTCACCGTCTAAGCATCCATTCTGCAGATGGAGACGCTGAGGCCCAGAGGGGACACTACCCGCACAGGCAGAACCAGCACCAGACCTCTCAAGAGCCTGCTGCCCCTGTGGTCTGGGATGGGGTGTTGATGAGGCTCGTGGCAGCTCCAGCCCCACCTGGGTGTGGGACTCCCAGAGTGCAAGGCCCAGTTGCCTAGCAACAGGCTGTACCCTGGCTCTGGCTGTCATTTTCCCAAGTCACTGGGGGAATTGGGCAAGAGTGTGGATGACTCTGGGGATCCTCTCCCTGCTGTGGGGACATCTCCAAATTTGTGTCCCATAGACTGGGTCAGAGGGGCTTCAGGGATGGGATGAACCAGGAGCTAGGCGGCCCATTAGGGATGAGATGTCACTTCCCCTTGGTTGGCGAAGGGGCAGGGGTCCACCCTGTTATGAGCCACAGCCTCTCTTGAATGTCTAGCAGAGGATTTGCCCATGGTGGGCATGAGGGAAGGAGGAAAGGACCCAGGTAAGAATGGCCCCCTTCTCTCCCAGTTCTTGTCTTCTGGGATTCCCTAGGGATGCTCTCTAAAGAGGCCCATTCATGCCCTTGGCCCAGAGAAACCTTCCCCCTGCTGTCTCGAGCCACTCCCCACTTACTCAAGCAGCCCAGAGAGGGACACCTGCGGCAGGTGCTGCAGAAGGCATTGGAGCCCATCATCACCCAGCACGTTCTCTGAGAGGCTGCAAGAGTAAGAGGCAGGTGGTGTTCAAGGTGCCCCCTCAGGTTCTGCCTGCTCCTCGCATCCCCACAGCCACTGCCTCTACTGTCACTGCTACTCGACATCAGCACGCCATCCCTGGCACCACCACCAGCATTATCACTGCTCAACACCGCCATGCCCCTTACCACCGTCACCATCATTTACAGCACCACGGAATTACCACCAGCTTCCACATCCCGGTTACCGTCCCTCACCAGCACTAGTAAACCAGTCCTCAGCCTCCCCTTCAATATCCGGTGGCACACCCAGGGCTTGTGTCCCTCTAGCAGGCTTTCAGGAGTTAGAGAAAAGCCAATCAGGTTCTACCCTGCCCTTGGCCTGCGACAGCTGGGAGCCACAATCTTGGAACAAGAATAAATTCAGAAAAAAAGGAAAATGTCTGGAGGATGCATTGATCCAGTAGACTTCTTTTAATTTGAGAGTAGGATATGGGAAACTGCACCCAGATACTTTACTTCCCCTCCTTATAGCATTCTGTGGCTTTAGTTACAGTTTCAGAAACAATATAACCAGTGTGCCCCTGAGCATCTGATTTTCCTCCTACATCTTTGATACTTTTGATGCTTGCTTATTTTGCCTTTTCCTGAGAAATTGCATTTAAAAATTGCTTTGTCTTATGAAGTACCTTAACAAGATGGCCTTTAAATAGAAAAGTCTCCCTCTATAATGAAAAACAATAACTTGGAGACGTATTGAACATTCATTTTTTTAAACACATGATTTTCATCAGCCATATTTGTCTTCTTAGCCACAATACAAAAGGAATTTAAACTATGTGTTTTTGTGTGGGTGCTTTTTTTTTCTTTTTTTTTTGCTAGACAGCGCCCTTGTTGTCCTAACGGTTCGGAGCTAAGGCTCTGCACTACGCAGGCTGTGTGGCCTTGGGAAAGCTCTTAAACTCTCTGTGCCCCAGTTCCCTCATCTGTAAAATGGGGACAGTAATAGTACCTGCGGTTGCTGGAAGGATAAAAAGAACTTTGAAGCACTGGAATAGTGGGGTAAGTGGTCCATAGGTGTTAGATACTGTTATTATTTTCCTGCCCATGCAGGACTTGCATTTTCTTGGGAACCCAAGACAGGCCACAGGGACACTGATTCTCATCAGTACAAAAGCCTGCAAGTCCACTCCCTGGCCGGCTCTGGGTCCCTCCTCAGCTATGCAATTTTTTTTTTCCTGTACTGGGGATTGAACTCAGGGGCGCTCTACCTCTGAGCTACACCCCTAGCCCTTTTTATTTTTTTATTCTGAAACAGGGCCTCGCTAAGTTGCTGATAGCCTCGCTAAGTTGCTGAGGCTGGCTTCGAACCTGTAATCCTCCTGTCTCAGTCTCCCAAGTACTGGGATTACAGGTGTGTATCACCATGCCTGGTGCCATTTGAGTACTTTTGACTGCCAGCCAAGCAAACCAATGGACACTCGTTTTAGTCCCTTTCTGACATTTAGATATTTTTTTCTTTGAGACAGTGTCTATGTTGCTGAGATTGGCCTCAAACTCATGATCCTCCTGCCTCCACCTCCTGAGTAACTGGGATTGCAGGCATGCACCACTACGGCCGGCTTCCCGTCACTGCGTCTGAAGGGCTGCCTGAATCAGAGGGCACACCACGAAACTAGCTCTGCCACAGTGGGAGTGGGTACAGGGAAGTCTTGGGGATGTGACCCAGAATCTCAAGCCTCTCCTGACAGCTGATCCCAGAGGTGTGGGTGTGCACATGGAAGCACACCTCTCACATCCCCCTGCAGCCCTGCCCTGCACGTGCTCCTCTCCCTCCTCCCCTCCCCCACTTACTCCAGCTGCCTGAGGTCTTCGCACTTGCTCAGCAAGCAACACAGCGGCTCCATGTGCTCCGGGCTGAGGCTGCAGCTCCTAAACCTGTGGGGGGCAGAGCAGGGATGAGGGATGTGGAGGTTAGCCACTCTGACCACCTGTACCCTGGCTAGTCCTGGTGCAGCCTCTGAGCTCCAGGTGGTCCCCACCCAAGCTTGCATCTTCTGGAAGTATCCAGCATCCATGGCTCCCACCTGGCCCCCACTTCCTCTCTCCGGGTTGGGAGGGGGTGGCTCTCAAAGTGTGGTCCCCAACCTGTTGCATCAGCATCACTTGGGGACTGGAGATGCAAGTCCTGGGACCCCAGCCAAACCCGCTGAATCAGAAGCTCTGGGGCAAGGTTCCCCAGCTGATTCTGATCCAAGCTCAAGTTGAACTCCTGCTCCTTTTAATGACTGGACCCTCCCCCTCAAAAGAACAACAACAGAAGCAAAGAAAACCTGGTGTGAGGAGAGGAGGAGAAGGGTGACGTGTGCTCTCGCCAAGGGCCCTTAATGCAGGGATGTAAAGTGACGGTAAGCATGACTTTGAAAGGCTTAAAATGAGACCACACAGGAAAGTATATAAAGGGGCTATGGCCAGCCAGCAATTTAAAAAAATCCTAAAATCAGCCGGGCGTGGTGGCGCACGCTTGTAATCCCAGTACTTGGGAGGCAGAGACTGGAGGATCTGGGTTCGACACCAGCCTCAGCTACTTAGTGAGGCCCTCCGCAACTTCGTGAGACCCGGTTTCAAAATAAAGGATAAAAAATAGGGCCGGGGGTGTAGCTTGGAGGTAGAGTGCCCCTGGGTTCAATCCCTGGTACCGCAAAAAAAAAAAAAATCCTAAAATCAGAGTTCCTAAAATTGATATTCCAAATTTTCTGATCACCACTATACTACTCTTCTTCATTTCCTCAAATTCTGAAATTCCCCATTATACTCCTATTTACATTATATTTTCTTAAACTCACTCATTTTTTTTTTTGGTATTGGGGATTGAACCTAGGGGCATTCTACCTCTGAGATACACCCCCAGCCCTAATTTAGTTTTTTTATTTTGAAATAGGGTGTCACTAAAGTTGCTGAGGCCAGGCACGAACCTGTGATTCTCCTGTCCCAAGTACTGGGACTATGGCATGTGCCACTGCTCCTGGCTCCACTCATTCTTTTTATTTAATGCATTTATTATGAAAGGAAATGCTGAGTTGAGTGTGGTAGAGCACACCTGTAATCCCAGTACTTGGGAGGCTGAGACAGAAGCATGGCAGGTTCAGGCTAGCCTCAGCAACTTGGCGAGACCTTTGGCAACTTTAGCAAGACCCTTTCTCAAAATAAAAAAAAATACAAAGAGCTGGGGGTCTATCTCAGAGGTAGAATGCCCCTAGATTCAGTCTCCAGTACCAAATATATATATATATATATATTGATGGAAGAACTGGGGATGTAGCTCAGTGATAGAGCACTTGCCTGCCATGTATCAGACCCTGTGTAGATGCCCTGTGGGTAACTAAAAGCAGAATACGCTTGCATCCCTGTCTTCATGTTGTATCTGTCTCTTACATTACCTTAAACTTTGGGTGCTCAGGTCTGCACATAGGCATGTTTATCACTCAAGGAGTGTAATACAAGATTTATTTGCCCTAAATTTACCTAATTTATCTTGTTCCCCTTCAAGACTAAGGACTCCAAGATAGAGTAACTAAGGTATTTTCAAGATCTGTAGAGGCATTCAATTGCCAACTTTTACAGCCTCCTACTCCAGACACCTGGAGCGGCACCTAGAAGTGTCTGGTCATTGCTATGAATCTGTGATCACCTCAGATTCCAGGAAGAGCAGAGCCTCATGGACAGATCATCCCTGATGAGTTCATCCCGAATGGAAACAATTGCCCCGTGACAGGAACTGAGGCCACCCTCTTAGCAGGAACAACCATCTCATGGGAACTAGACTGACCCCTCCACTGATAAAGACTTCTCCCAAGCTGCCTTGCAGATACTAATCGATCAGACCACAGCCTGGACAGGATGACTCACTCTGTCAGCTCTGCAATCCCCCGGCCATACAAGCCCCCAACCCCTGCTTTTGTTCCCCTTTTCTATAAAATCTCCAAGTTCCTTAAAGACAAATCTTTGGTCACCATGAAACAGAGAGCTCCTGAACTTCATCATGCTGAGAATAAACATTTCCCCCTCCCCTGTCTAGCCAGACTGAGGAAGCTGAGACCAACCTGTTTCCTGTCTAGCATGGCCTCCTAAATCCGCCTATGCATGTCTCCTGGCTTTTGTTTCTATAAATTGTAACCACTTCTGTGTACCAGAGGAGAAGAAGCAGTCTAGCTGCTCCTCCCTGGCGTGATCAAACTGCATAATATTTATTTTTTTTTTCTTTTTCCATTGTTTGCTTATTTCTTCTGCAGGCAGGTGGCTGAATCCGAGCAGCCAGGATGCAGGCAGGCTCCCTGGCTTGGCTGCCAGTAACAAGTGTACCCCTCTGTCTGTTCTTCCCAGCGAGGCCGCGTAACAAGTGTACCCCTCTGTCTGTTCTTCCCAGCGAGGCCGCGCTGATTAAACCACCACTCATCTCTTTGATCTCATCTCTTTGATTGGCATATTGGGATGGGTGGCCCAGCCTGGTCTGTTGGGACCCCCCGGGGCTGGAGCCTTTGCCCAAGGACTCCAGCTGCAGTGCCCGGCAGGTGGTCAGTGCTCAGCAAACGCTAGCGACTGTATCAACTTGTCTTAAAGCAGAGGAAGCTGACGATGAGAAGGGACCGGTCGCTGGTTGAAGGTCTCATGGGACAGCTGGTGGCACCAAACAGTTACTAGAAGCGTTGTCGCTGCATTCAAAGGCTGTTTTCTCACTCTAGAGTCTGTCCTCCAGGGCAATACCTCCCTCTCCTCACCCCCAGGTACCCACAGAGCCTGGGCAGGCTCAGCAGCAGAAGGACACCTGCCCTGTGAGTGCCTGCTGCCTTACATGAGGCTCCAGCAGCCTTGCAAACGCCCTGCAATAGAGCGCCCCCCACAGATGAGGATGCCCAGGCTCAGAGGCTAAGCGGCTTGCCCAGGCCCCAGGCCCTTGCAAGCTGGGATTTGAAACATGACGGGTTGGTTTAAAGCCCTTCCCACAGGACCAAGACCCCCGAGTTGTGAACCAGACACAGGCTCCTGGTCTGTCCTTGGACCATGCCCAATCCTTTGTGGACCTCTGTTTCTTCAGGTTGAGTGAAACAAGTCTCCCTGCAGGATCTTTCCAGTCTGCACTCTGGCCGTCCAAAAGGCACTTCTGCCTGTTCCCTAACCCCCGGACGTGGGGGATTGTGGAGGGGACTTACCCACAGCACACACCCTCCTGCTCCTCGGTAGACCTCAAGTGCAGGGTTGCATGATACAGGGACCTGGAGCAGACAGCAGCTGGGTCAGCCACCCTTGGCCACAGGATGCTCCCTGGGCAGGCAGCCCTCCTCCAGTAGCCCAACCTCTGGCTCGGGTCCCACCTACCCTCATACCCATCCAACTTCAGGCCCAACCCTGGAGTACCAGATTGTCCCAGACGATACCCACCTGAGATCCACCTTCTGGACCCGGGGGCACAGGCTGAGGATATCAGCCAGCAGGAAGGGGCTTTTTGGGGACAGTTCTGTCTGGCTCAACCTGAGAAGGAAAGGGGCAGAGACAAGCAAGATCAGTGGACAAGAAACCAGGATAGGCTAGAGGGAAGGAAAAGGAGGCTGTGGAGGGAGGCAGCTCAGCAGGGCAACAAGGAAAGGGGCAGGGACTCAAGGGGGCACAAACAGGGGTGCTAGGGCAAGCAGACTTGGGTTTGAGCCTCAGTTCTGCTTACTGGCTGTGTGGCCTTAAACAAGTCGCTCAACTTCTCTGAACCTGTTTCCTTATTTGGAAAACAGGAGTAATCATGCCATACCTTCCTCCCTGGTGCATGAGAATTTATTTATATCCAGTTGGCACACTCCCTGGCATGATGCCCATGCTGACTGATGGGGATTGGGCTCACATTGATTGCTAATAGGTATCAATTGCTAATAGTGAGAACAAGCTCTCATACTCAGGCAGAACAATAAAATCCTTTTCTCTGTCTCTAAGTTGTCAGCCGAGAGCTGCAGCCAAGGTTGACCTTGGTCAGCTAAAAGTCGACTGTTAGTCCAGCTAAACACTGAATGTTGCAGGCACAGACACATGCAATAAGAAAAGAATTATAGACTTTCACAACAGCTAAGACTAACATTAAAAGATGAAAAAGCAAGCTATATTAACCCAATATTAATTACTAATAACACAAAATAGTTATAGTCCCAAATCCTCGATACTTTAAAAGACTATATTCCTGTTTATTTTCTTTCCTTTATTATAAAACAAGTTTTCAACATAATAAGTAACTTCTAGCAGATAGAGATAAGGAGATGCTGAGAACTCACCAAGGACATGGGTGGGCAATACACATGCTTTAATAAAAACAAAGCGAGCTTCATGAAGCCCCCTGACCTTGCCAACCAAGTAACATATTTTGATCAGTGATGTCAGCCCCTGTGAGGATGAACAAAGAAGGCTAACAAGAAGGACTTACACAACAGAGATAACTGACGGAATTGTACCTACTTTTGGTGGGAAAAGATGACTATTGGTTAAGCAGGATAAGAAACAAGAGATAATTGATTCTTATAAAGATTGCATATGTTCAAAGGCATCAGTGCCTTACTTTCAAGGCACTCCACTACGTCACCTCTGGCGTAGTGCTTTGATTACTCTATCCCCCGTTTCTCTCTGTAATAATAAAACTTTGTTCAAGCTTGCAACAGTAGTTCTGGCTAACTTTTTCTAAACTAGCTAAGAACAAGAACCCACGGCATCGCTCCAAACGGTATCACTGACTATTACTGTAATAGTGTTGTTTGTGCCCACAAGCAAGGATCTGATCGGTGAGTCCTTGCTGACAGAGAGCGGGAAGCTTCGGGCCCTACAGTGGAGTTTCTTAACCTTGAAATTATTGAGATTCGGAGCCCAGTCATTCTTTGTTGTGTGTGTGAGGGGCTGTCCTGTGCCCTGTGGGATATTTAGCAGCATCCAGACCTTTACTCATTAGATGCCAGTAGTACCACCCTCAACCCTAGTCATGACAACCCAAAATATCTCCACCCATTGCCCGATGTCTCCTAAGGGGCAACATTGCCTCCGTTTTCAAGCCACTGCCTTAGAGAAGTGGGATGGGCCCCCCTGCACCTCCACGCCAGTCATCAGCACCAGTGTCGCTCACCCTTGCCACACACAGCTCCCCCTGCTCATTTCTGCTCTTGTCCCCTAATCCCTTCTCTACCCAGCAGACAGACTGAGCTTTTGAAAGTACAAATCATTCCTGCACCTTTCAAGTTTCCCAGGACAAAAATCTAAACTCCTGCACAGCTACGAGGCCCTGTGTGACCCAGCTCTGGCCCACCTCTCTCCAGCTCCGCTCGGAGGAGTCTCCCCGCCAGCGCTATGCTCTGGCCCCACTGGCCTCTGTTCCCGGAGCCCACCAAGCTCGGGCATGTCCCGGGGCCTCCCAATACTGTTCCCTCGGCCTGGCATGCAGTTCCTGCTCTTTGTGAGGCTGCTGGCTCCCTCTCCTCCTTCAGGGTGCGGCTCAGCGTCCTTCCTCAGAGGCGTTCCCTGGCTATTTCTGCTGTTGTTCAAATCACCTGTCCAGCTACTGATCCACCACCTGGAAAAATATCGTGTCACTGGCTGCATTTGTTTTATTAGATTTCACTTTGCTTACTGTTTAGCTCCCTGCACTATGGAAGTGAGCTACAAGAAGACACAGACCTAGTCCCCCACCCCCTTCCTTCCTTTCTTTGTACTAGGAATTGAACACACTACCTCTGAACTACACCCCAAGCCTGATTTTATTTTTTATTTTGAAACACGGTCTCACTAAGTTGCGAGGGCCTCACTAAATTGCTGAGGCTGTCCTCAAACCTGCGATCCTCCTGTCTCAGCCTCCCAAGTACTAGGATTACAGGTGTGTGCCACACACCTGACTCCTCGTTATTTTCTTTTAATCTGCAGTATGTCCAGCACTCCAAACACTGCTTGGTCCACAGCAGGTTCACAATACAGTGGGTTGAGTAAAACAAAATTTAAGCCCTGGTAAGGGTCAGGCTGGCCTCCCCATTCCAAAGACAGATGAGAAGTTGGTGGCTGATGCTGTGTGACTTAAGCAAAGAGAAGTCCCTCTCTGGTGTGATTGTTCATTTGAACTTGTCATGCCTTTTATGACTACAAGAGCCCTCCCTGACCCAGTCTCTCCAAGACAGGTGGAACCGTAGGGATGCTACTGGCGGAGCTGTTCTGCACCTGCCCATCTCTGGATATTGTTATGTCTCCTCCTTTTCTCATGGGACCCAAGGATAAGCAAGACTCCGAGGTGATGTGAGCCGCGTGAGGCATCCAGAAAGCCCCCGTCTCAGTACTGGTGCTGGTGCTGGTATTAACATTACGATTTAATTTCCTGTTGTATTTTTCCATCTCAGCTGCAGCTGCTCTCCCCCCTGCTAGAAGAATATTTAAAGTAAATCCTTTTTAAATTCTAAGCAGCCTGAGCTGAAATTAGAAAATAGAGTTTTAAATACTTTTGGGGATGCTGCTTGAATTCCTCTCCTCTGATGGAGTTAGATGGTGACCTTTTAAAAAACAGGGTGTGTAGCCAGGTGTGGTGTCACATGCCTGTAACCCCAGTACTTGGAAGGCTGAAACAGGAGGATCTCAGGTTTGAGGCCAGGCTCAGCAACTTGATGAGACCCTCAGCAACTTAGCAAGACCCTATTATAAAATAAAATAAAATAAAATAAAATAAAATAAAATAGGCTGGTGGTGCAGCTTGGAGGTAGAATGCCCCTGGGTTCAATTCCCAGTACCATTAAAAAAAGAGTATGTGACATATGACATACACATGACCTATACCTGAGCAGGCCCTTTTAGGGGCAGGTGGCCTTTCCACGGGCAGGGAGAAGGATGAGAGCCTGTTGGCCACACATTCCATTCTTCAAATTCTTTTCTAGCAACTGGCTTGTTTGAATCCCAGCCTTGGAGAAGGACTGAGGAATATTAATCCCATTTGTCAGATGAGGAAGCTGAGGCCCCAAGGGGACCAATAACTCTCCCTCAGGTTGATAAAGAGTCAAGGTAAATCCATAAGCAGATGTGAGTCCTCGGTTGTGCCAGGTGAAACCGGGAAGCTCCCCAGGGGAAGGAGGCTGGGGAAGGGAGGGCGGCTTTGCAACACAAGCCCCAGGACACTGGCTCTGGGGAGGGGACACTGAGACAACGTCCTGTCTTACTGCAGCAGGCTCAGCTGGGGGAGCCGGGGTAGGTGGTGCAGCAGGGTCTCCAGGCTCTGGTCACTCAGGAACTTGCAGGACAATCTGTGAAATGAAGCATCTGAATGAGATGGGGGAACCTTCCAGAAAAGCAGGGAGCATGGCCCCACAGCCAGAGCCTTCCTGAGCTGGGGCCTAATGGGTGTTGCTTGAAATATTCCTTCCCAACTTCTTGGAGTTAGCACTGGGGTTGGAAAAAGAGGAAGGTCAGGTAAGTTTGAAAATTGCTGGGTCTAGTCAAATTAAATTGTTTTCTTTGCTGCAGGACTTCTCTGAGCCTTTAATATGCTGCCATGCGAGTTTCCAAGGAGCTATAGTAGACTTCTCCCCACCCCCAACCAAATGGACTAGCGGGATTATTATTTGAGGGCCACGAAGATCAGTATCCTCTGGGACACATTCAAGAAGAGACTGCTGCCTTCACCCACAGGGGTCAGGTCTTTGGTGGTGCCACCAGGCACGGTGGCACAAGTCTGTTATCTCAGGGATTCAGGAGGCTGAGGCAGGAGAATCCCAAGTTTGAGGCCAACCTGGGAAACTCAGCAAGACCCTGTCTCAAAATAAAAAATAAAGCTGGGTATGGTGGTGCACTCATGCAATCCCAATTCTTGGGAGGATGAGACAGGAGGATAGCAAGTTCAAGGCCAGCCTCAGCAACTTAATGAGACCCTCAGCAACTTAGCAAGACCCTGTTTCAAAATAAAAAATAAAAAGGGCTGGGGTGTAGCTTAGTGGTAGAGCATCCCTTGGTTCAACCTCTAGACACACACACACACACACACACACACACACACACACACACCAGCTCATCATTTGTCCAAATGATTCAAAAATACCAATACACTAGGGGAGACTCTAGATACCCACTCTTGGCTCTCTTGGGTCTCTGCTGTTTCTGAGCAGCCCAGGATTTACACACAGGGGCCTGGGGCGACTCCTGCCCCAGAGGCCTTCAAGCTGTGCTTTCCTGCTTTCTGCCCCTGCCCTTCCCAGTCTCCTGGTCTCCCCACAGCACATCCAGTGGCCTGGATCTCCTCCACACTGCGTTCTCTGCTTGGCTGCACCGGGGGCAGGAACCCAGCATCAGTTTGGGGAGGTGGAGTGGGAGGAGGAGCCTGGCACTCAGCACTTCCCTTCTTGCTGCAGGGACTGGGAGCGCGCTCCAGGGCACAGCCAGACCCAGGCCTTCACTGAGGATGATCTTTCCACACACTCCCACACACCCCAGTACACAGCGCTGTGGCTTCTGGGTAAAGGCAGCATTTACGCTTTTTTTTTTGTTTTTGAAAAGCAATGGAAACTTTAGCCATTACAACATCCCACGTGATACACTGATACTGCAGGGGTGGGATGGAACCGACTTTCCTGGATTCCCAGTGGAATCTCAGGCCACAGTCAGCCAACTGCTAGATTTCTGCTTTAAGTACCTTGATGATCATTGATAGCATTAGTCCTGCGAGTGGTCACAGCACTCTACAGTTGGCAAAGTGCTTTCATATTTATCATCCCACTTCTCCCAACCACAACTGGGGGAGAGGGGGACGAGACCCCCCACCTGTGCTCAGATCATCCCCCTCTGCCTGCAGTCCTTCTACAGAAGCCTCCACCACACACAGAGCTCTGGCAGTGGGGCTACAGCACCCCAGGCATCCTGTGTCCCCAGGGCCTGGTATACAGTAGATGCTTAAAAGTTAAATAATGTAAGTGTGCTTTTTGCCGCATAGCTGCAGTACTACTGGGAACAGCCTGGATACCTACCTAGACTCTAGGGGGGTTGGCAGAGTAGCTCATGGCACACCCATACTGTGGAAGGTTAGTATAAAAGGCATGAATAGCCGGGCATGGTGGCTCACACCTATAACCTAGTACTTGGGAAATGGAGACAGGAAGATTGCAGGTCCAAGGCCAGCCTCAGCCACTTAGTGAGACTCTCAGCAATTTAGCCAGACTCTGTTTCAAAATGAAAAATAAAAAAAGGTGGAGGTTGTAGCTCAGAGATAGAACATCCCTGGGTTCAAGCCCTAGGACCCACCCCCTCCAAGAGTTCTTTACAAACTTCTATCTACTTTAATTTACCCTTGAAAGGTTCCATAAAAAAAGTGCTGTTTCAATTAGAAAGTGCCTTTTTAGCAGGAAAGCTGACAACCTTGGCCAGGTGGTCAACGTCATCAGCAGCAGGGATAAGTGGCTAATGTAGCCCTGAGATGACAAATTTGCTGCCATGGTGTTCTTGCCCCAAACCCATAATCCCAATTTAAGTATGAGAAAAACATCAGACAGGTGGGGCGTGGTGGTGCACGCTTGTAATCCCAGTGCTTGGGAGGCTGAGACCGGAGGATCCGGGTTCACGGCCAGTCTCAGCTACTTAGTGAGGCTCTCTGCAACTTAGTGAGACCCTGTTTCAAAATAAAGAATAAAAAACAGGGCTGGGGGTATAGCACAGAGGTAGAATGTCCCAGGTTCAATCCCCAGTACCAAAAAAAAAAAAAAAAAAAACCAGACAAATCCCAACCAAGGACCATTTTACAAAGTATCTGGCCAGCGTGCCTCAAAACGCCAAGGACACGGAAAACAAAGGAAGAACGAGAACCCGAGAGACCGGAGGAGGCTAAGGAACATGGTGGCTAAATGCAGCATGAGGCCCTGAGTGGGACTCTGGGTCGGAGGAGGGGCCGGTGTTCGGGGGAAGCTGCAGAGTCCTAATACAGCCGAGCTCGAGTGAATGCTCATGTACCACGGGCAGCTTCTCGGTGGTGATGAATGAACTGTGGCAGTGTGAGACGTGAGCAATCTGGGAACCCGGGGGAGGGAATTCTCTGTTTTCTCTTTGCAACTTTTCCATAAATCAAATCTAAAACTGTTCTAAAATAGCTTGTTAAAAAGTGAATTGAAGCCGGGCGTGGTGGCGCACGCTTGTAATCCAGTACTTGGGAGGCTGAGACAGGAGGATCACAGATTCGCAGTCAGCCTCAGCAACTTAGTGAGGCCCTCTGCAACTTAGTGAGACCCTGTTTCAAAATAAAGAATAAAAAATGGGGCTGGAGGTGTAGCCCTGGGTTCCATCCCCAGTACCACACACACAAAAAAAGAGTCAAATCCACATGTCTTAAGAATCCTTGGGGAAAGCCACTTTGTATAGTTATGAGACAAAAACTAGCTGCAGAGAGATTTGCATGCTAAGATCCCCTGTCTGTCAAATGATGTCAAAGCCCCGCCCTCAGTGTCTACAAGTGTTTGAATACAGAGAGGGACATGGGAAGGATATAGCCCAGGGGCCAACATGGGTTATCTTGTTGGAAGGGCTGGAAGGACATTTGAGATGGAGCCAAAAGCAAGAAACAAGACTATAGCAAAATGTAAAAACATGGATGGGGTGACATGAGTGAAACTGTAGACTGCCCCTGGACTAGGACGGCATCTACAGGTTACGCATCCCTAATAGGAAAATCCAAAATCTGAAATGCTCCAAAATTGGAAATTTTTGAGTGCTGATATGACACCACAGTTGGAAAATTCCACATCTGACTTCATGTGATGTCAAAAACACAGGCATACTAAGCCAGGCATGGTGGCATACACTTGTAATCCCAGTACTTGGGAGGCTGAGACAGGAGCATCACAGGTTCGAGATCAGCCTCAGCATCTTAGCGAGACCCTGTTTCAAAATAAAATTAAAATAGGGCTGGGTAGCTTGAAGGTAGAATTCCCCTGGGTTTAATCCCCAGCACCACAAAACAAAACAAAAAACACAGGCATACTGAAAATGTTGGATAAATTTACCTTCAAGTTATGTGCATAAGGGGTATATGAAACATAAATGAATTTCATGTTTAGATTTGAGGCTTTAAGATATTTCATTACATAAAAGCAAATAATTCCAAAGTCGGACAAAAATCCCAAACTGGAGACACTTCTGGTCCCAAGCCTTGTGGATATCGGACATCCAATGATACGTCAAACCTGAATATGCAAATGCGCAAGAAGGAGAAGGTCCCATGAACAATGGCGACGTTGATTTGATGAGAGAAAGGGGCTGTGTGGGTGAGGCAGGCTTTGTCTTGGAGACTTTATTTTAAGGTAATTACTGTAATAAAATCACAATGATGACCAAAGGCTGACCATCCACTGTGCAGCTGAGGAAGCCGAGGCCCAGTGAGTTGAAGGCACTTGCTAAAGTCACCCAGCTTGGAGGAGGCTGGGCCAAGACTCCTGCTTGCAAGTCCAGTCTCTGGTCACATACCCCAGTGTTCTGGGGTGGGTCAGGGGGTAAAGTGGGGGAGGGTACCCCAAGGAAGGGCTTTCAGATGGGATAAGCTCCAGTCACAGGGGCAGGCCCAAGTGGGTGCCTGGGTGAAGTCAGACAGGGCTTCCGGTGCCCTGGGGAATGGTGGGGGAAGGCTGAGCAGGGGGTGCCCCAGGGAGGGGTGCTGGAGCTGCCAGAGTTAACCACCTGCCCGCAGCAGGTCGGTGAGGTGGGGGAGGCGGGCAGGGCTGCAGGGTCTGGCAAGAAGGAACTGGGAGAGACACGCCCCCTCCCAGGTCACACTGTGCGCTATGGGGCCTTGTCCTCTCACTTACTGGACTTCCAGGGGCCCTGGGCACTCCTCCAGAGTGGTGCAGAGGCAGGTGAGGCTCGGGGGCTCCAGCTGACACTCCTCGAGGCTGGGGAGGGGCAGGGCTGGGGATCAGAGAGGGTCCAGGGCCCTGTCCAGCCCAGGCCTCTCCTCCTCCCACAGCCTTGCTCCCCTCCTCCCCCACCCTTGCAGGGCACTCTCTCCTCTCCCCAGTGTCCCCTCCCCTCCCCCTAGCAAAGCCCCCCACCCCCAGAGCCAGCTGCCCAGACCAGTGGCCCTCCAGGCCTTCCCATTGCCCCTGCCTGCCTTGACTATTTAATACCCTCTGGGCTCTACCCTTGCTTCCTGCAATCCCTCACCACCGCACCAGTTTCTGACTTTTCAACACTGCAAATCTGACCAGGCCTCTCCCCTGTTTAAAAACCTCTATGGCTCCCTATTACCTGAGGCCAAAAGCAAAAGCCTTTCCCACAGCCCCTCTGGCCTCTTCCTCCTGTCTGTGCTCCAGCCACACTGAAGTGCTTAAGAGCCGAGCCTTCCTCCTCCTGGCCCCTGGACCTGCCGTCCCTCCAGCCTGGGGCAGGGCTCACTCTCCCTCTAGGTAACTGGTGGGGCCTCGGCTTCTGCATCTCTCTTAGAAGAGTGTGCAGAGTCCCAGTCGGAGTTCCACAGCCGCTCGTGGCAGCGCTGCGGAACCTCTGAACTCCCAGGCTGGGCTCCATCAGAAGCAGTCTGCCTTTCTCTCTGCACCCCAACTTTTCTTGCACATGGTGGTATATTTGTGGGGAGAGGCTAGCCCCTTTCTGGAAATGGGTGTCCCCAGAGGAGATGGTGACCCCAGGCTGCTGTATGCCCTGTGTACTTCAGAGACACGTGGGAGCTTCTCTCTAAGGAGCACCTCAGGGCTTGGCCCCACTGAGCTGCCCTCCACGTACCCCTCTTCCCCTTGCCTTCTCTCAAACTCTCTCGCCCCTCTTTCCAACCCCCAGTCCTGGCCCCCAGGGTATACCCACTCCCTAACCCCTCACCACATTGTGGTTACCCCCCAAATGAGAAGTGAGAGACAGTACCAGAAACTCCTGGGGATGCAGTGTGGCCAGAACTTTGAGAACCGGGCTCCACCAGTCAGCACCTCCCTTGAAGTGGGGAGACATTTTGAAAGTTCAAGTCACCTACATCGGACACCCACACCAGGAAGTCAGGGCTAGAAGGGCTCCTAGAGGAAGTTCGGCCGCCAGGTCCCAGTCCAGCCCCTCATTGTACAGATGGGGAAACTGAGGCCCAGGGCAGGGCAGCCAAAGTGGGAAAAGCTAGCACCTGTCAGGGGAGCCATGACAGAGCCCCTCCTCTCTAGCAGTGCCCCCCCGCAGCAGTGGCATTCACAAGTCTTCTGCCTCCCTGTACCTCAGTTCTTTGGGACACAGAGGGTCCCTAGAAACAGAGCCCCGCTCCAGGGAAGCAACAGCACCTGACTTTGGGCTGCCCTGGCTTCAGCCCACCTGGCACATTAGCGGTGAAGTCCCTCAGCCCCCTCTGCGGCGCACCTTCCCAGGTGAAGCTAACCCCTAGGGGGCAGCCGCGAGCACCCGTGAAGTGCTAAAGCCATTCGCTGCTCACTGTGAGGATGTGGACAGTTTTTTCAGAGCACCAACGGTTCTCTGCTTCTCAAATGCCATTCTTAGAACATGAAAGGGCAGTGACTCACAGCAAAAGTCACGAGAACAGAAACAACTGCTCCTCGTCCTCCCTCCTCCAGGGGATTTGAGGCAGCCGTTGCTGGCTAGTTCAATGGGGGCAGGGGCGGTCACAGAAGCAAATGAATTTCAGCGTGCCAGACCTCAGGGGTCGGCATGGGTCTGGGGGTGGGGCGCTTGTAGGAAATGGGGACTTGCACAAGAAGGGAGCCCCGTCCACCCCCGGAGCGCCGCCTCCTCACCTGCGGCTCTTCTCACGTCGCAGGAGGATGCGCTGGCTCTCGAAGCTGGAAGCACAGAGGTGGCAGCCGTCTGAGAAAGGGCAGAGGGCCCCCTTCCTGGGCCCCAAGAGTCAGGCTGGTCAGGTGCAGGAGGCCTGGGGCTCCTCAGGGAGGGAGGGGGAAGGCTCTGAGCTGAGTGACCTGGGGCTACTGGTTGGCCAGTGTCCTCCCTTCTGTGGTCTCACAAGTAAGGCAGGTCCCTGAGCCTCAGTGGCCACCAGGGAGCTCTCAGGGT
This sequence comes from Glis glis, assembly GCA_004027185.1. Classification (NCBI taxonomy): domain Eukaryota; kingdom Metazoa; phylum Chordata; class Mammalia; order Rodentia; family Gliridae; genus Glis; species Glis glis. The sequence goes on along the minus strand of PVJS01001122.1, from coordinate 5,736 downwards.
GTTTCTAAGTCTCTGAGGACAATTGGGAGAGTGAGTGAAGGAGAGTTGGTGGGCTTTGTCCCATGGCGAATTTGGAGAAATTTGAGTATTTCTGGAGCCCCATTCATTCATTCATTCATTCAGCGAGCTTACTGCACCCAGCACTGTCAGAGGCCCTGAGGGTGACTGTGGTGACATGACAGGTAAGGGCCCAGGTGGGTGCCCATGGCCTTTGGGGCGCGGGGAGAGGTGTAGGACTGAGTGGAGTGCTCACCTGATGTTCAGGTGGAAAGCCCACTGCAGAGTTGACATGCACCCGGCCAAGCTGAGCACAGCGTCCAGGGATAAGCCGTTCTCACTGAGGCTGCAGACCGCAGGATTGACATTGGTGGAGGCTACCCAGGACCAACACGCGCCCTCTTTGATCAGAGCACAGGGTGGGTGGGGGAGGGGCTGTCCCTGATTCCAGAGGAACCCACTGAGCCACCCCTCCCATCTTTATTGTGCAGATGGGGGAAATGGAGGGCAGGCAGAGGCAAGGTCTCACCACAGTGACAGGGCATGTTGGTGACAGGGCTGGGATTGAACCCAGTGGTTCCCTGGGTCTGTGATGAATCTAAGGAATGCCTTTTGTCCAGAGTGGGACTCAGTCTCCCTTCCTAATGAAGGAGGGGTGGCGCAGGACCGAGCTTTTCCTTTCTTTCATTGTCCCTCTGCCGACCTGTCCTGCCATTTAACTCTCCACTCCTCAGGCATGGGGACGATAGTGTGTGACCCTCACAGGCATGCGGTGTCTGGACGGTCACATGGGGGTGTGCTGCAAGCTCAGTCAGCTTGTCATTTGCTTGCAAGACTAGGGCCTCCCTCCCTGCCCAGGCACAGGCCCCGAGCAGGATCAGAGGTCCTTCCTGGCCATCTTCCCCAAGACATTGTGCAGGAAGGGCCCTCAGGCCAGAGCATTCTTCCAGAGCTTGTAGCCACAAGCAGTGGCCACACCTACAGTTCTTGCATTTACTGACCAGGAAGCAGGGGCTCAGAGGAGTGATGTAACACGCCCAAGGTAAGTAGATATCAGGGCCAACCTGGACCCCAGGACCTCGAACCTCTCACCAGAGCTTCTCTCACTCTGGCCCAGAAAAACTTGGGAGGAGGGGGCTTTTAGGACCTAGGAACTAGGGTCTACTGAAGATCAAGTTTGGGGATCCCCAGCCTCCTTGTAGGGCCTTCCTTCCACACTGACATCTCCCCTCTCTCAGCTGGGACTCGGGACCCTCAGGCAGCCCTGCACACCTCTCTCGTATAAACCCTCCCTGTCTACCCAGCCCGAGTTCCATCAAACAGCTCCACACTGCAGCCCGGGCAGAGTGGCTGCCAGATGTTAATCACCTACTACCCACCTCCATCACACTCCCACGATGCCCCATGCTCTCCTAACCCTGTCCATGCCTGCCCTAATGCATGTGTCCTGGGCTTCCTGGGGCCTGTGCAGAGATGGAGCTTCAGAAGCTGGGCTACTGACTCACTAAGGCCAGTCTCTATGAGAAAGAAGTTGTTGCTTAATCTAATCTGAAGGAGTACTTTTTTTTTTTTTGTACTGGGGATCGAACCCAGGGGCATTCTATCTCTAAACTAGATCTCCCACTCTTTATTTTTTATTTTGAAACAGGGTCTCACTAGGTTGTTGAGAGTCTCACTAAATTGTTGAGGATGGTCTCAAACCTGCAATCCTCCTGTCTCAGCCTCCCAAGTACTAGGATTACAGGCATACACCACCATGCCCAGCTGAGTAACTACCCTTAATTGAGCATTTACTCTATCTCAGCGACTGAGCCTGGGCATTTACATGCATTTTCTGATTTCAACTTTACCCTAACCCCGGAGGGAGGGAGAAGACACAGGATCCTCCACCCCATCCCGCTGGGCACGAACCCCAGAGGCTCTGCCAAGTCAGCTACTTACTTCAGGGACTGCAGAGGGCCCAGCCTTGGGAGCAGCTGGGCCAGCAGGGCCACCCCGTTGTCCCCCAGGGCATTGCCTGATAAGCTGGAGGGGAAGGGAGGGACATGTTAGTGGGGGACAGTAGCAGCATGGGGTCCCCCATCCCTGGGGGCACAGCCTGGGTCATCAGGCCAGGTCTCAGTAGATCTCATGTGGGCCAGCTGGAGTCTCCCCCAGGCTCTTTCCTGAGGTTCATGGGCTCCTGGGGGACCAGGGGTGGGCTTTGAGAGGGTGTCCAATGTGGGGGATGTGTATTTGAGGAGAAAGAGTTACAACTTCGACCAGATTCTCTGACAGGCTCCTGACTTCAGCAGGGAAAGAAGGGCTGATTTAAATCTTAAGAAACCATACACCAACGCACAAGAGCAGGAGCCCTGATCGCCCCCTCACTACCTTCCAGCGTGCAAACACTCACTCCACGTGACCCAGGAGACCCGGGCGGCAGCTTCCTCCCAGCGCCTTGCAGAGCCGCTCTACGTGCTTGGCCTGGAAGCCGCAGTGTGTCAGCCTGCAGAGGGGCAGACCCAGAGCCCTGCACCCACCGGACAGGGATGATAGCCTCCCACCCCAGACCCAGGCAGAGCCATGCTTGCAGGAGAGGAGGGGTGGGGACACACCTGGCACCCAGAGAAACAAATGACAGAGACCAACATGTACCACATCCACAGGACATCACACACAGGGACAGGAGAGGCAGAGGTAAGAGAGAGACAGACAGAGAGAGAGAGAGACAGAAAGAGGACGACTAACAGCAAATAAAACTGAGGGTGGTAGAGAAACAAACAGAAAGATTTAAGGGATAAGACAGACAGACAGACAGACAGACGAGAGAGGGAGATTGGGACGGGCAGAGCAAGAGAAGGCGAGGAGTGTGGGCAGGAGCCCTGCAGGGCTAGTTGAGCTGGGGAGCTAAGGGGAGCAGGGTTCCCTGGGCTGGGGGGTGACTGAGCACTGCCTCGTGAGCCCCATCTGGGTGGGCTATGCAGGCAGGTAGGAAGTAGGGAGGCCAGGCCACAGCTTTCGGACACGCCAGGGATGGTGTCCTCCAGGAGTCCGTGGGTTGGGGCTTGAGGCTTGGGACAGGCCTGGGCAGAGGGGGTGGGGAAGCTAGAACCACACAGGGGCCCAGAGGCCACCACTGTACCTGATCCTTCGGGAGTTCAGGGGCAGCTCAGAGGGCATCGGGAACACGAGGCTGTTAAGAAATGCAGCCCTGGAGGGACACACACCACGGCCAGGCAGAGCCAACTTCCTGTGCGCTGTCTCGCAGCCCCTCCCAGCCGTACCTTCCCCCCTTCCACCTCTACGCGTGGGCTGGAGTCAGTAACACTTTGGTTCCAGTTTGGCCTGTTGTGTGACCTGGGACAAAGCCCTGACCTCTCACTGGGATAAGAGATAAGTGAATTGTCTTAGTTCAGCGGTTGCTGCATGCATAGTAAATGCTCACTTAGCCTTGGCTGCTATTACCAGTAATTTTGGCATCGCCAGTGACATTGCCGATGTCAGCCCTAGCTCTGACCAAGCCTTTAATGCTCAGTCCCTCTGCAAGAGATTGTGGTGGATGCCATGGAGCAAAGAGCTGAGTCTGCCCATGCGCCGGGCTGGGGCAATCCAGGAAGGTACCCTGGAGGAGGAAACACCCCCTAACACCTTCGTGCCATGGGGAGCCAGAAGTTCTGAGGCACCTCAGAGCTGCAGGCCAGGCGATGCTCTGGGTTTAGCATGAAGGCCTCAGTCTCCCTAGCAGCTCCCCCTGGCCACCCCAGCCCCACCTCACATGCTGCATCTCAGGGCTCTCTTTGGGCACCAAGAAATGAGGAGGGGAGGCCACCTGTCCTCGGACCCTCCCCCGTAGGGCTGCGTCCCCTGCCCAGCCTGCTGGCTTCCTGCCCCTCTGCGCATGAGTCAAGGTCCCCTGGCCGCTGGTGGCACTGCACCGCTGTGAGGTCAGGGAGGAGCTGGGGAGGCATCGGGCCTACCTCTCCTGTTCTCCCTCCTGCTTCTCCAGCTCCTGGGCAAACATGAGGACCGCAGTTTTGTGCAGCACGCTGTGGAGGAAGAGAAGTGCGAGGGAGGGAGGGGTTGAGGTCCCTGCTGTCCAGTCCTCGTGTGAGGGGGAGGGACCACTAAGGTTCTCCCCTCCAGCTGAGCCACTTCCTCTGACTTCCTCCTCTGAGACTTTTGGGGGGGCCGAGGTCTTCCTATCAGAGGTTTCACACATGTCTCTATTTGCCTAAGCAGCCCTCGTTTCCAGGCAAGTCTGTGCAAGAAAAATTAAACTCTGCCTATTTTTCTGGTTTGGGTATCAGGCTGAAAGCCCCTCCTCCTGCAGACTGGTGTTCATGTGCTCGGGGGGGGCGCTCTGGGCCGAGGGTGCTGTCCCTCCAGTCCCCGGAGTACATCTCGCTGACCACTGGTAGCATGATGGAATAGGTCCTTCAAAGGTTCTTTTTGTGTGTGTGTGGTACTAGGATTGAACTCAGGGCGTTCTACCTTGGAGCTATACTCCCAGCCCTATTTTATTTTTTATTTTTTTGAAACAGGGTCTCACTAAATTTCTGAGGCTGTCCTCAAACCTGCGATCCTCCTGTCTCAGCCTCCCAAGTACTGGGATTACAAACGTATAACACCATGCCCAGCAGAGGTTTTGTTTTTTAATAAAATTAATTTTTTCTTACAAAATGGTATTACTGATTCTCTGTTAAAAATAGTTCCCTCCTCCCATGGCACTGGGGGTGGAACCCAGGGCCTCCCACATGCAAGGCAAGCACTCTACCACTGAGCCACATCTCCAGCCCTTTTTCTTCTTTATTTATTTATTTTTTTTATTTTTTGCAGTACTGGGGATTGAACCCAGGGGCATTCTACCTCCGAGCTACACCCCCAGCCCTATTTTTTATTCTTTATTTTGAAACAGGGTCTCACTAGGTTGCAGAGGGCCTCACTAAGTAGCTGAGGCTGGCTGCAAGCCTGTGATCCTCCTGTCTCAGCCTCCCAAGTACTGGGATTACAAGCGTGCACCACCATGCCCAGCTTTTTCTTTATTTTGAGAAAGGGTTTCACTAAATTTCCCAGGCTGGTCTCAAACTTGTGATCCTCCTGCCTCAACCTCTGGAGTAGTTGGGATTACAGGCATGTGCCACCTTGCCCAGCTCTGTTTATTTTTTAAGGCACAGATAAAGCTAGGGTGACACATTATAATTATAATAATTGATTGTTGCTGATTGGAACATTTTGAACATTCTTTCTACCATTGAGTATATTTGAAAGCTTCATTATATAGATGATCAAACCAGGCATGGTGGCACATGTCTGTAATTCTGGTACTTGAGAGGCTGAGACAGGAGGATCACAGGTTCCAGGCCAGCTCACGGTAACTTAGTGTGACTCTGTTTCAAAATAAAAAATGAAAAAGGGCTGGAGGTGTAGTTCAATGATAGAGCATCTCTGGGTTCAATCCCCAACACCACACACACACAAAAGTAAAATAAAATAAAGATGATGAATTAAATTTTCCTGTTTACTTAATATGCTAACCAGCCCTTCATATTAAAACTGCATCTATATTGTCATTTTTTCCCTGGTTCCATTGAGTTCTCTGGAACCAACCTAGTTTATTTAAATAATGTCTGATGGTTAAACATGAAAGTTATTTCCAGTTTTTCCTATTGCATCATGATTGTGCAAGCACAGTCAACTTCCACTGGTAGCATGATGGAATAGGTCCTTCAAAGGTTTTTTTTTTTTTTTTTTGTGTGT